>RWGY01000026.1:3501758-3738567 GCA_007726485.1 Eragrostis curvula
TTCATGTTTCGCATGGCGACACATCCATTCACGGGCAACTTTGCAGAGCATCCGATGACATCTCCTCTTCTTTTCTTTGTAGTCTTCTCTATAGACCACGTTAGTTATGCCTATAAAATGCACACATCGTCTGTCCGTTAAACTCAGCCACTTTGCAATCTAACCAACCGAAATTTCTCCCATAGCTATGGAGTTCCCCAACGACCCACCCCCACAACGACGTTACCTCTCGAGATGGCTTCATCGCTCCTATGTGCCTCTGTGGCACTCCATGCAAGCTAGTGAAGTCACTCGTTCTCGGTGATGACTACGGCAAAAGCTTTAGATGTGCAGACTACCAATATGACCCTTCGCAACGTCTTTACTTTTCCGATGGGAGATCAAGGGTAACTACTGTACTTCGTCATTCTTTGCTTCCACCATTGATTCTTACTTACTATACGTTCATAACTTGCAGTCCCCGCCGCCTCTATGTGAGTTCATCGAGTATGTTGACACTGAGCAGACACCAAGGGATATAGCCCATGTGTACCGTGTCGTCAACGTGCAAGAAGGCATTGCTTGATATGGAAGCTGAGGAAAGGAGAGAGGAGGAACGCAGGAAGATGAGGCAGGAGGAGGAGAGCGTCACGCAAGTACGAAGCGGAACGCAAGTAAAGAGAGGAGGCGGAACGAAGGCGCAAACAAGAGAAGATCGCTGCTAGGAGGCCCGCGGGCCGAAAGGGAGAGGATGCGCGAGAGAGCTCGCCGCGCTAGGGCAGCAGGTCCGGATGCCTTCAGAAAGGGGAAATATCCCCGTTGCACTCAGTAGACACTGAGTTAAATAGATCCGAGGTTGGACGAGCTTCGCGAGAAAAGCGGAGGAGGTTCATCTAAGTCGAAAGGGGACGACGAGGGGATACGCGTCGTTTAACCTAGGCGATGATAGTCTTTGATTTCCGTGTTGCTTATCAGCAATTGTGTGCACCGAATATTTCATTCCACCTCATAAAATAATACGTTCACTTGAGTGAATTTATTTCCCTAAGGCGTGTTAGGAGTAGATCGTGGACACGTAGCTTTGTCATGTGCATCGAAACACGCCATTGTTCCCTCCTCATTGTATGTATGTTGCGTCCTAAGTATGAATGTTGAAGCCGGTTCTTCTGCTTTTATTATTTTTCATGTCCTTCGTTGTCTGGTTGCTATGAATGCGGACCGTCCTTTACGTACATGCAAGTAATCGAGACAGGGCCACAATAAAAAGCAGGCCGCGCATGCGGCCCTTGTTTTGTTGTCACTCGTGGCAGGCCACCGTATGCACATTATTGGCTTTTTTTTTAGTCGGTTCCATTATTCTGTGTAATTCCTCCGTTGACAAGGACATCTATAGCCGAGCCTGGACTTGTTTTGCCGGTGCACTCTGCAAGTGAAACTTCAATCAGATACTATGCAGACAATATCATTACACGATCTGAATTAAACACAAATAAACCTGAACATAGATTTTAGTAAGCACATTAGGCTAGTCTCAATGGTCGATTTCATTTTGTTGTTTCCAACATGCCACATCATCTAAAATGATTCGAAATTACCAATGAAACAACTCCTTCCAATGGCAAGTTTCATTTTTGTTATTTCATAAACAAGTCATGGTATTTAATTCTTGCATTATGATCGGGTGGAGGGCTCATGAAATGAAACTCAATGGTTTCAATGGTGGTCTCAATGGGTTTCAAGTTTTGGAAATAGTGCAACACTAGTTTCATCTAGATGAAACCACTTCCTTCTCTTCTTCTTAAATCTCATGCCACCTCATCATCTTTGCCTATGTGGCACCTCATTAATTGAAAATGAAACTCCCATTGGGAGTAGCCTTAGAGTATGTGATCATGCACACCCATGCATTGAGGTGCAATAATCGTGTGGCTGTTAGACTCAGTCTATCTCTATCCGTTTCCGTTAGCATCATTAAAACACTTACCAAGTTTTGTACTCCATCCTTTTTTATATGACATTGGTTATTAGTTCAAATTTGAACTAACCAACGTCATATAATAAAAAACGGAGGTAGTACATTGTATTGTTTACATCTGTAAGCTAGCAAGGTAAAGTTAGGTATGCTAAGACTTTCTGCTAAAAACTGAATTGCTCACCAGGGGAATCCCTTTTGCAGCTCGTTCGGCAAGGTAAGAGCAGGGTTTGAAAAAGCCCCCATACCGCTTTGTCCATTCCTCCAGCTTGTCATGGATGTATTTTGCACCAATGGAATCTGCCCAGAACATGACACCTCCCCTGGTTGTAGCAACGAATGAGTCAGAGCAGTATTGTATACAATGCAAATGGGTTGGTCAGTAGTTCCAAGATGCAAGGGGGGCATTAGTTCTCAAAAACAGACCTATAAGGTGGGAATCCCATGCCAAAGATTGATGCGATGTCGAGATCAGAAGCCTTGACTGCGATACCCTCATCAAGAACACGGCAGGCTTCATTTATCACCGGGAAAAACACTATTTCGGCTATGTCTTTCTCACTTAACTTCATCAACTGGGACAAAATCACCAACAATTTTATCATTAAAACAACCTTGCTAGTTCCAGAAGGAAAACAACATTTACAACACAAAATGTTACAAATTAACATACGAATGCTCTTAGTTTTTATGTCACAGATAAATAAGAATCTAATTGGTTCAATCTGGACAGTGTTTCCTTGAGGTCTTGACAGAAAAGAAAATTGGCTTTGACACTATGCCAGCTCATCAAGTTCTACTAGTCATAATATTCAATCACCACAAGAGATTTTTCGGAACTTTGTCCTGGTTCCAAAACTACATTCAGCAGAATTTTTACAGAAAGTTAATACTACCATACCCTGAGGTATTGTGTTGCTAACGGCCCAAATAATATTTTATATCAGTGTCTTCTCTTCCGCTAGGAGCATACTCGGAAAAAAAAAAGTGTAATACACCTAACCACAAAGTGATTGTCACCCAATACTCTCATTTTTAAAAGAAAGCTATGGATACATATTTCTCCAGGAATAACATAAGGGCATGAACTATCATAGTACAATGAAACCAAACCTCAGGGTTCGGCGTGATTCCTGCCATGCTCCTAGATTGTTCAATATACTTCACAATATCAGGATCAGGAGTGGCCTTTCTCTTGTCCTCATACTTGTAAAACCCCTTTCGAGTGGCTTCACCTGGCAGAAAGATGCATAGGTTGGGATAGCATGTTCAGAAACCCAGGAAGATAACGGCACAGAGAACACAAAGAGATCCCAAAAAAAAAAAAAAAAAAAAAATAGTGCAGTTTTATAGATTTTACCGGCCCTTTTGTCCTCCATCATCAGAGGAATGAGCATTGACTTGTACACCCTATCAGGAAAGTTTTCAAGGTACTGCATACCAGTGGCCAGAGCTACACCAAACCCAACCAGGTCTGCCAACCTGGGTGCAAGTAGCAGAGAATGAGCCACAAATTTGAGTCGCCATATGAAATTAATAATGCTGTAGAAACTAATAAAAAGATAAATAACAAATAGTTCTATTATCTGACCTGAACGGACCCATGGGCATTCCAAATTTAGTACAGGCACGATCAATTTTATAAACATCCATACCATGATCAACAAACAAAAGTGCTGACTGAGTGTAAGGGAAGAACATCCTGTTGACTGCAAAGCCAGTACAGTTCCCAACCACTATTGGTGTCTTCTTAATCTTCTTCCCAACATCCAGCAAGTCAACAACAACTTGAGGTGAGGTGTGCTGGGTACGGACAATTTCCAGAAGTGGCATTACATGTGCAGGACTGCAGAATAAAATAAGTCAATGGATGGCCATGCAAATGAACAGCGATGCATCAAAATACGTTGCATACCTAAAGAAGTGAGCACCGACAATGCGGTCATGGGATTTTGTTTTCTCTCCAATAAGATTAAGATCAATTGTAGATGTGTTGGTAGCTAGGACACAATGAGACGGACAGTACTTCTCCAAGTCAGAAAATATTTGTTGCTTTAACTTTACATTTTCAATAACTGCCTGCAATTATAAACAACACACGAATAAGGATAACAGAGCGGGATAAAATAAAAGGTATCATTTGGTGCATGAATAGTCTTGCCTCGATAACTAAGTCCGCATTTTTGAAATTATCATAATCAAGGACACCTGTGACAAGAGACAGAGCCTTCTCATATCTCTCCTCGGTCATTTTCCCTTTCCTTACCCGACTCTGCAAATTGGCTGACGAAATAAAACAGTGAATCAGTTTAAAGTGTCAGATGATTCTTGAAAGCGTAGGCAGTGATTCCAAAGTGTCGGTCAGTTATGAAACAGGTACCTTTGATTCTGTCAATTCCAGCATTTAGGAACTTCTCATTTACTTCTTTAAGTATTACAGGGTAATTACTTAATATCATTGCGGTTGCAATTCCTGATCCCATAAGTCCTCCGCCAAGAATGGCAACTTTAGTAATTTTCCTAGGCATCAATCCCAAGTCTGTAACACCAGGAATCTGTTGCATATCAGAAAGGTTAGTAAATTATATGATTTGTAATAAAATACACACGCACAAACACAAAATGATCCTTATACCTTTGATGTTGCCCGCTGAGAAAAGAACACATGGACTAAGCTTTTACAAGTATCTGAAAAAAGCAGCTCCTGGAAAGCTGTTGCTTCCTGCATTTTCATGATGCAAAATGTATCCAGACTTTAGTAAACACTGTCTACATAAATGACAAAAGGTAAAAAAGAAGCTGGAAAAATAAAATAAAAATGATGTACCTTCCAGAGCCCAGCACGAGGTCCAGCAACAATGCCCTCTTCAATGACATCAATACAAACTAGTGGGTGATGGAGATTAGCTGCCTGCTTCTGAGCTTGCGCTCTTGCAAATTTCAGAATTTCCTTAGCCTCCCCAAGGGGTTCCAACTTGTCAGTCTTGTAAAGGCTTTTGATCCAGGGCCTTTTAAGCTCATATATATCCAAAGCCCATTGACGAGCAACAGTGACCAAATCATTAGGAGAAACTAAGGCATCAACCAGTCCAAGTTGGTGAGCCTTACCACCCTTGATTGGCTTAGATAGCTGGCAAAATGATTTTAAAAAAAAATGAATATTAAAGTGAATAAACGTAAACAAAGACCAACACAAATCAAGAAAAAAAAACTTAGCCTCAAGAAACAGAGGAAAAGGCAGCAGAGCTCACCAACATCATTTCCAGAGATTTTGTCAACCCAACAAGACGGGGCAGTCGTTGTGTTCCTAAAAGAGCACAAACAGGTTGAGGTTATGGCACAAAGGCTCAATATTTTTTGGGGGGGCGAAGCAAAGGATTAATCATTAACAAATCCATCTACGCAATGAAACAAAATGATCCGAAATGATGTAGAGACAATATAAAATTACCTCCAAATCCTGGAATAATTCCAAGTTGAAGTTCTGGAAGACCTAATTGAGCTGTAGGAGTCGAAATGCGCGCATGGCATGCCTAATTGATAGTAAAGTTTTAGTTAATGTTATCACCAATGAAATATGAAAATGAAATGAGAGAGATAATGATAAACAAATGAAGTACCATAGCAACTTCTAGACCCCCGCCAAGAGCAAGGCCATCAATTGCTGCCACAGATGGCTTTGTTGCAGCTATTTAAGACAATAATACAAAGGAAAAATAATCAGCACAGTTCTTCATTGGAAAACTAACAGCGAACCAAGATAGGCAGACGAATCAAATACCTTCTACAGTATCAGTGAGAATATCTATTGCTATGTAACCAACCTTTGGTTGCATCGCTGTTGAAAATAACAAACAGGTAAGACAGTGATGAGAACTTCAGAGCGGTCATGACGAAACTGAGATGAATAGAATAACAAACCTTGGCCTCCTTGAACCGATCCAAAGGAACCAATATCAAACCCTCCAGAAAACTTCCCACCTTTCCCTGTCATAGTAGTAAAAAAAAAAAAATTGTGGTAACTGAAATCGGTCGAGAGGGGATGGAAGGTGCAGCGTTTGTTCCTTCACCATTGACCATGGCACACGTATTGTTTAAAAGAATGAACCGCTACATACCTGTTACAACAATGGCTTTGACATCGTTTCTCCTAAGAGCTTCTTCATAGCTTTCCTTTAAGCTATGCAAGACTGAAAGCAAAAGGATGCAAGAGTGAAACAACAAAAGACAAAGAAGGTACCAACCATCTTCAAAACTACAATATAATATTACATTCAAACATTGAATATATGCAGATGCATTTGCAGGTTGTCATGCACATGTAAATCTCAAGAAAAAGCTATAATAATGTTGTTCTAAACCATCTTAGCATGGAAGTTACAGTTTCTTTACTACAAAAACATTGAAATGACAAAATCTTTCGAGTAGAATTGTTTTTTGAGGATTTTTTTAGTACAATTTTTGGTTATAACGACTGTGCCAACTCCAGCGGGTCATAGCTAGCTCCAGAAACCCATGGATCTGGTGCTGTGGACAAATAATGGGTTATGAAAGTCATTTTATTCTTATTTCGGACTAAAAATAAAATTCTAAAACTCTTTCTTTTATCTTATAAACTCAATATACGGCCTGGATATCGGGGTTAGAGCTGTGCCAATCAGGGCCTGTATTGGGGATGGGTCGCATGTAGCCAAACACTTCAGGAAATCTTTTCAGCACATGGATTTGCAATTTGAATGTGTTTGCTGCAAACCAAGGCATGTTTCTATGGGAGATTTTTTCAGTGTTTGAACTAAATCTTAGAAGCTCACAAAGTAGTTCGCTTATTCCAACAAGAACTGGGTGCATTAATTAATATATTAAAAGATAGTTCCTGGGTGCATTAATTAATATATTAAAAGATACCTAAATCACGTAACCCGTCAGTTCACTCGTTTGATTTTCACAATCAAACTCACAAAGGCAGACGCTCAAGCGGTACATTAATGCTTACATTAGTTTCATGATCAAACTTGCCAAAGGGGTCTTAGCCTAGTGGTTAAGACTCTTAGTAGTTAGTAGCACCCCCAAGGTCATGGGTTCGGCTCCCTGTGGGAGCGAATTTCAGGCTGGGGTAAAAAAGGTCACTCGCTGGTTCCCCTGGTCGTGCACACAAGCCGCACTGATGGAGGCAGGCCCTCATGTTGCAAGGGAGGGCAGCTTTCGTCTCAGCCGGGCTCTGGTTGAGCTATCTTATAAATGAAAACCGTTTCTTAGTTTCTTTAGTTTCATGATCACACTTCTTTTCTTAAGAATTGGACAGCAACATAAATTTGAGAAATTAATTAACTAGCGTCCTCCTAAATCTAAAACTTGACGCGCACCATTCTAATTTGACAGGTCTGCATCTCAGCACCTCAACCAAATCTTTAACAATACATATAACTTGAGACAAAATTAATCCCAGCGACAGCAGGAATCGACATAAAGGAAGCACTATTGCATCTTCGCTCAATGAATTGGACCACCGGCAAGCTCACAACCCAAATCTCGCATCGAAAGCCAACAAACAAAAGAAATACAAGAGGACCAAGAAAACAGATTTGGGGGAAGATGGGGAGGTTGATGCGCCATACCATCGATGGAGAGCGAGTTCACGGGCGGGTTGACGATGGTGATGACGGCGACGCCATCGGCGCCGACCTCCAGCTCCGTCCTTCCCTTGGGCGCCATCGCCGCGATCTCTCCGCTCCGGCGGATGGTGGTTCCAAGGTTTCTTGCTGCTGTTGCTTTCTTGCCGTTACGGATTTGCTAGGTGTTGGGCGCTGGCAAGGCAGTACTAGTACCTCAGACAAGTATTTATCACCCATTATTTGTCGATTTATGGCGCGTACAGCAGGCAGTTGCCCCGCTGACGTGACGCCTTCTATCTCATCTGCTTGCTCTGTTTCCCGAGAAATTACGGGACTCTACCCCGGCAGCAGTTTGAGAAAAGGATGATTGGATAGCGGTGCTGTGCTGTGCTCAAGATAGCGGTGCTGTGCTGTATTCACCTCGCCCATTGTTGTTGCAAGGAGATATATTAATGTTTTGTCTCCGAGTTATGCCCATTGTTATAAGGAGGTAGTATATTTATCGCAATATGATTTGGAGAAAAATGGAGACGTGAGATGCACGGATCGTGGAAACTGGTGACAAAAAAAAAATTTGTTGGCACATTACGATCTTGGCAGATGCTTGTTGCGTGACGCTCTCAAATGTCCGTTCCTCGGAAAAAGAAGTATATCCACTCCAAGCTAATGAGTCCGCTGCCGGAGTAAACACTACGTGTAAACACTACTTGTTCCAGGAATTAGTACCTGTTTGCTCGAAAGATAATTATTAATTGATTAATTATAATTTATACGATATCCAAACTGAAAGAACTAATTATGAACTAATTTTTAGCTAATTAAAGGACTAATAGTAATTCTATTAGTCAGGAGAACTCAACTAAATGTTACTAATCGTTAGTTTATCAATTAGTCTAACCTTAAATAGGTAACTGACTCTCTGAATCCAAACGTGGTCTTAATCTGCAAATATGTCTGCTCTCAAATTAGTTTTTATATCGGTAAAATAAGTTCTGTATTGACAATCACTCTACTAATACAAATATATTTTATTTAAAATAATGTTATCCAAAATATCTTAAGCCATGTATGTTTACTCCACGATTATTTAATCTAACTTATTTAGTCTTAAGTCCAAACAAACAGTTTATATAATTTCCACTTCCAGACTATAATAATCCAATGGTCTGGTTAAAATGGGTTATTCGGCTTCTAATCGGGATAATTCATAAAACAACATCCATAAGTGACGCCTTCCACAGAACCCCATCAGTAAGGAGCTCTTCCACAAAACAACATCAATGAGGCAGTCCGTCACCACACAACACCATCATACCTTATTTATTCCGTTTTCTTTTTTATTTTGGCCTAAATTGAGGTGTGAAAGGACCGTGTTGCCCTTCTTCCTCCTTCCTCCTCTCTTCTTCCTCCTCCTTTCTTCCTTCCGACCAGCCAGCGGGCCACCCCGGCCCCGCACGCCCCGGCCGCCCGCTCGCCGTCGCACGCCACCCCGGCCCCGCTCGCCGCCGCGCACCGCCCGCGTCGCGCGCTCCTGCCGCGCGTTCCGCGGCGAGCCGTGCGCCTTGGCGCCGCCGCGGCCCGGCGCGTCGCAGGCCGCCGCTGCGCTGTCGCGAGCCCCCGCAGGCCGCCGCATCACCCCGGCTGCTCTGCCGCTCCTCCAGGCGCGCCGTGCGAGCCATGCGCGAGCTTAACTCCGCATCTCGCTCAGCAGCCCGACGCCCGTCTCAGCCGCCGGCAAAAACACGAGCTCCAAATGCATTGCCGTGAGCTTCCTGTACATGGAGGGGTAGAACTGTCCATCCAAATGCCTTTTGCCTTTAAAATTACTAAAAAACAGCATGATGCTGTTGTGTGATGAGACACAATTTTACTAGTGTTGTTTTGTGGACGGTGCCTTTTACTGATGTTGTTTTGGGGACGGCGTTCCTTACCGGTGGTGTCCTGTGAATTGACCCCTTCTAATCTGGTCTTTTTACTAAAATACACATACAACTTAATGGTTATTTATCCACCACTGTCATTCCTCTCCCACCAAACCATTTTCTTGTTTCGTTTATCTTAGTTCCCACCGCAGCCTCTGCTCTTCCTCACGAAACCAAAAATCTTAGGCAAAATCTTCTCAAACCCGACAAGGTTTGGCTCTCCTCCGGGGAAAATAGAGCAATAAGACCGTCTCCAACGGTTCGCGAGACGCAAACCTCAAATGGATGCCGCACACCACGAGAAGGGAGCCGTAAAAAACGCCAATCTCCAACGGTGGACGCATTTTCTCCGCCTCCTTCCTCCCTCCCCTGCGTCGGTGCCCCGCGGAGAAGGGCGAGCGGCTCCGCCGCGGCGAGGACGAAGACGACGCCGTCGCCGCGGGCCTTGAGCGCGAGGGAGCACGACCACGCACAGAGCTCGGCCTCGCGCTGCACCGTTCGTCGCCACCGCGGAGGAGGAGGAACCGAGTAGGCTGCGGTGCGAGGCGGCAGCGTGCGCGCCACCAGCCGACGAGCAGTCGCCGCCCTCCACGGCTTCGATTCCGCGCCGCTGCGCCTCCCTCCCGCGCCGCGGCCGCCCTCCGCGGCTTCGATTCGTCGCGCCGGGGAGGCGTAGGGGAGGGGAGATGCGCCGGAGCAGCGGAGGACGAGGAGGGGAGGTGTGCCGCCAGCCCCGCGCCGCCGAGTACCGAGCTCCGGCTCTCGCGTTGCCGGCCCGCGCGCCCAATCGACGCCCATGGCGTCGAATCGACCCGCGGGAGGTCGTCCGCTGCGCCGCCGTCCCGAGCGGGTCGTCGAGGGCGTCTTCCGTTCCTCCGGTGGCGCCGCTGCCGCCCCCAGCATCCACGGCCAGCTTGAAGTTCATGGCGGCGGCACGCCGAGGTCCGGGAACGGCGAGAGGGGAGCGCCGGGAAGGAGGAGACGGCGGCGGCCGCGGCGGGGGGAAGTGAAAGTGCATATGCACCCCTAGTGGGTTTTGGTGTATTGTATGACAACATGATTAAAGGTCTAATATTCTTTGTGAGTATATGGACAGGTTGCAAGCAATATATGTACAATGTCTCTCATGAATACACTCTTTGATGTACAATTGTTTGAAGCAAATAAAGACCATGTGGGCAATATATGATGAAAAAAATGAACTATTTCAAATACAAGATTCTATATCTTGTGGTTTTCTCATGGTCAAGATGAAGGATGATCAAGTGCTAAATGTCAATAATAATTATATATTTGGAAGCAACTTGATCAATCAATAAATCAATCATCAACACAAAATTGGATGCTTAAGGATGATGCAAAGCAATGTATGGCTTAAATAGCAAGAAGGTGAAGGGTTGACATGACTTGGCAGCGATGAACCATTGTTAGGAGAAGGGCAAGCAGGAGTCTTGGCGCCGAGGCACCTAATGTATGGTGAAGGGCAAGTGGAGTCGATTTCGATGGACCGTTCAAGCTATATGGAGTATATGTTGCTAAGTATCAATTATTGTTGAATCACAAGCTCAAGATAGTGATGCTCAAGAGAAGCTCATGTGGCTGCCCTCATAAAGCAAAGTTGAAGAGAAGTGGCAATATCAAGTTTCTTATATGCTCAAGTTGTAAAAGTTGTTTTTATATTTGATCTTGAGTATAGATATGCCGCTCTATCAAGAGGGATGCTACATGGATAGCTAGCAAGTCTCAGTGCTCAAGAAAAACCTAAGTGAGAAGAGTGAAACACTATAGCCAACAATTTGCACTTAGTCTGTGAGCCTGGCAAAACCGGAAGTTCCGGTTTGCCAAACCAGAAGTTCCGTTTTTAGCAGATTTGAACCCTAACGGCTAGTTCCGGTTTGTAAAACCGGAAGTTCCGGTTTGTAAAACCGGAAGTTCCGGTTTGTACTGGCTAGTTTTCAACGGCTAGTTTCGGGGGAATGAGTATAAATACCCCACCACACCCTCTCTTTGAGGATGCTGATCACATCCACGAATACATTCATAGCCAAGGTGTCCTAGAGCTCTCCCCAACCTCCCTTTGTGAGATTTGTGAGATTATAGCTAAATCCTTTGGATTGGGTTGAGAGAATTTGAATTAGAGAGCACATGAGAGCATCCTCATACTTGAGCATTTGAGCACTTCGCCTTGAATCCGTGAAGCATTTGTTACTCTTGGAGGTGAAGCCTCCTAGACGGCTAGGTGTCGTCCCTAGAGCTCCCAAGCTTGTGGTGAGCCTTGGAAAAGTTTGTGCAAGGCCCGTTTCGCTTCCGCAAGGAAAGAAACAAATAGTGGAAAGGAGGAAAGTGGTTGAAAGAGACCCGGCTCTTGAGTAGAGCTTCCTCAACGGAGACGTAGGCAGCTTGGAGAGCAAGCTGCTGAACTTCGGGAAACAACTTCTTACGTGCTTCACTCGGTTTGCATTTGCTTTACACTTTCTTATCATTTATATGCAAATCTTGATCTACTAGCTTGCTTGTGTAGTTGAGCTTTTATTCTCTGTGGATATTGTTACTAGAGCTCTTTTACATACCCTAGTAGCTTTCTTTCAACCTAGAGGGAACCGGGGATCGAAAGATCTGAACTTCTGTTTTTCTGTCCCGAGAAAACCGGAAGTTTCGGTTTGCCAAACCGGAAGTTCCGGTTTTGGCAGTTTCAGTTTCCGCTGCAGTTTTAATTGTTTAATTTCGTATATCGCCTATTCACCCCCCCCCCCCCCTCTAGGCGACATCAAGGGACTTTCAATTTGTATCAGAGCCCAACCTCCTTATAGGCTTAACCGCTTGGAGGAAAGATCGATGTCTTTAGGCGAAATAGATCAAAATGTTTATGGTTGTTATAGTTACTTGCTTCCTTCTATATCTAGACCTGCTTGTGATATTCCTTATTTTTGTGGCTCAAATTATGCTCATTGGAAAGACCGAATGATTTCATATTTTCGTCAAATGAGCCCACAAATTTGGTGGATCATATATATAGGCTTTTCTCATGCTTTGAATTATTATCATCTTACTAAAGGGCAAGAGAAATGCTTATATCTCAAAGCTCATGCATATAATGCTTTATCTAGTGCTTTGAGCGCAGGTGTGGAGGATGTGATATTCAAGAAATTTGGATTTCTTGAAAGTGCCCATCTTCTTTGGATGGCACTTAAAGAAACATATGGCTCAACGGAAGACATACTATTATACTCAGAATCTGAGCCTGAAATATCAACATCCTCAACAAGCTTCAATGTACAAGAAGTGAAGCAATCGAGTTGTGAAGCAAAGAATGTTCAGTCTGTCAGTCCAGGAAAATCGGAAGTTCCGGTTTCCCAAACCGGAAGTTCCGGTTTTGGCAGGACAGAAACAAGTTCAACTCGAAATGAAGAAAATGATAGGTGCCGCTTTAGACCAAGTGAAGAGTCTGTCTCTTCAAGTGACTCAGAAGGTGAACAATTTATGTGTCTCATGGCTAAGGGCAAGAAGAAGCCAATCAAGAAGGATGAAAGTGAGAGTGAAGATGATGACCTTGAATTTGACAAGTTGAGCAAGAAAGACATGTACAAGATTATGAAGCTCATGAAGAAGATTGAGGAGCAAGAGTTGCAGCTAGAGAAGCAAGAAGAGTTTCTCATTGGGAAAATGGAAGAGCTTGAAGCTCTAAGTGAAAATCATGAGAAACTCCACAACTTGCATATATCCTTAACTAATGATTATGATAACTTGAAAAAGGATTATGCATGTGTCACTAACTCTTCTCTATGTGTAGCTTCATTGCAGCAAGAAAATTGCAATCTCAAGGCTCAACTTGGTGTGCTCACTAGCAAACAAGTGACTTTACAAAAGAGCCATGAAGAGCTTTTGTGCTCACATGAGAATCTTATTGAGGCACATGCCTTGCTAGAAATATCACATGAGGTTGTATTGACTATGGTAAAATCCTATCAACCTCACACATGCAATTGCACAAGTACACAAACGTCTATCGATTTACCTTGTGCTAACATTTGTTGCTCTCAAGTAAAGCCATCATGTGATGAGCATATTATTGTAGAAACTTGTGATGATTTCATTGCAAGTGAAAATGATAATCTTGTGAGAGAAGTTGAGAAGCTCAAGAATGAATTGAGAGTGTTAAGGGGTAAAGGTCATGTGCAACCATCTCAAGATAACCGTGATGACATGGTGAAGAAGCTTGAGAAGGGATCAACCGTCACATGTACAAATAGCCCCAGCAACAAGCTCAAGAAAATTCATGACAAGAGCGACAAGCAAATGTTCAAGAAGAAAGCTCAAGTCATGTATTTAGAGTGCTCATCAATAGGACACTTTGCATCCAAATGTCCTTCAAAGAAAATTGATCAAACCTCACTTTTCTAGAAGACAAAGAAGATTATCTCAGAGGAAGTGTTTTGGTTGCATGGAAGAAGGACACAAGATTGCCTCATGTCCTAAGAAAGGAAAAGGTGTGCTGACCAGTCAAAACCGGATGTTCCGGTTTGGCAAACCGGAAGTTCCGGTTTCTGTAGAAAAGCCTCAAGTCATTGAAAAATGTGGCAAAGGCTTTGTGACAGCATATGATAGATACATGGGCAAGTGTGGAAGCACAAGAAGGCAAATCAAAGATAAGGAGAGTAGAATCAAATATCGGATTTGCTATACTTGTCGCACAAAAGAACACATTGGTAAGGATTGTCCAAAGGTTCATGTTTCCATTCCCAAGTTAGTCAATATTGATTCATTAGCTATGAAGGCCACAAATGATCCTTGTGTTGATAAGGTGATTAGTTCACCAAGTGTTAGCACAAAGCTCATTTAGGTGCCAAAATCTTGTGTGACTAACATTGAAGGACCCAACAAGATTTGGGTACCAAAATGTGCTTGAAATTGCTAAGCAGGTACACATGATGCATTGATGTCTTGGCATACAAATGAAGTGTTATTGCTATGCAAAGTGCCAAGAGTGGAATCATTGTCTTATTATCTTCATCAATAACATCATGGTAACGAGTATCACTTCCAAGTTCTTATGATCTCTCATTCTTATGCAATTAGTTTGCATGTGCCCTCTTTTATGTTGAGAGATTATTAAGAAACATATGATTATGCACAATTGTGTAGAAAGATGCAATTAATGTCTCCTATGGAGAAACTTGTCTTTCAAGTCCTTTCAGGTACTCATGTTTCATATATTGAACAACTAGAGGTCAACACAAGACAAATTTGTCAAGAAGTCACTAATTTCACTGAAATGCAAGTGTTCAGGAAAACCGGAAGTTCCGGTTTCTCCTGGAAAATTTGGAGAAGCAACAGAAGCATAAAAGTGAAGTGACTTATGGAAGATCTAGTTGTTCATGTTGATTTCTATCCAAAACATACAAGCACAATATGAAGACAAATATTGCTCACATGTCTAGGTGGTTGTGAGTATTTCTTGACATTCACTCATTCATTGAATATCTTATTTGATTTCCATAACTGAAATATAGCTTAACTCTCTCCATGTTCTTAATTAGACAAGTGCACATGTTAAATTATTCAAAAGTTTAGTGCACCTATTTAGGGGGAGACTCACTCTATGTCTTAAGTTAAACGAGACTAACCTTGTTATTTAAGATGTTTCATGAAAATTGTCTTGCATATGGAGAATGGGTTTATAAAGTGAATGCACCTCAAAATAGGATATGAAACTCATGCTAAACTCCAATATCCCAGGTTCCTTGTTCAAATTCTAAAGTATATGAATTCTGCAAAACCGGATATTCCGGTTTGGCAAACCGGAAGTTCCGGTTTGGGGCAAATTTCATATAACTACATTTATTTGGGGTCTCTTTGTTATTTCTCCATCTATTTGATCACTATGTGTGATAATTAAGTCTGTGCTACTAATGCTAGTTTGTGCCATTGAAAGTGCATTATATTCTTTTATGAAAAATCTAGCATCGGATTTGTTGAAAAATAAGCACACGACGTAAGATTGATATATTCATCCTCATTGATGTGTGTTTGGTTTTTCGACATGAAGGTACACTCTACTCACCCTAGCATTAATTCTTTCCATCATATAGAACTCATGTGCTAGGATGTGCCTTGGTATGTGGATGACTCGAGTCAACATATACTCTTTGTGAGTTATGATAGATTTTTGGCAAACCCTTATCATGCTTTGTGTGTGTTTTTGAAAATTATTGGTTCTTGATCTTTGTGATCATGTCAAGCTGATTGTGGTTATGGTTCACTTTGGTTGATTGTTGGCTAACCACAATTAGTGAGATTATCCCTCTCAAGTCCTTAATCCTTTGATATCAAATCTTGATCAAGACCCCTCCTAAGTCAGCAAAATTCCTTATATATCTCTCAAGACTGCAAGAAAAGTCAGTGGTCGGATTGTCCGGCATGAGGTCGGACTCTCCGGTAAAAATCATGGAATTTCAGTGCTCAACATCAGAGACTCCCCACCGAATACTCCGGTAGGATACCGGATACTCCGAGCTACAGTTCTGAGTTTTTCTGTCTAAGTCAGAAAAACCGGAAGTTCCGGTTTCCAAACCGGAAGTTCCGGTTTCCAAACCGGAAGTTCCGGTTTTGTCGGGTTTAACCCTATCCGAACAGAAAACTTACCCCTTCTTCCCACATTCACTTCAATCGTGTTCTTCTTCACCGTGGGCGTCTCTCCTCTTCTCCCTTTGGCGATTTCATCTTCCATCCGTGGATTCCTTCGGTTTTTGGGTGGATTGTGTATCCCTAAGACCGGAGACTCCGATTCCACCTCCGGATTTGAAGTTTCCATCTCCAAAGGTACCCATGATCTCCTTTTTCGATCTTCTTGCTCCTTGGGTAGATTTGAAATTCCTTCCTAGCATTGCTTCCTAGGATGCCATAGTACTTATACCTGCAATATCTCTGTGATTGGTGGGCTAAATCGATCGGATTCAAGAACTAGGTTTTCCCCGTGAAAACCGAAGTTCCGGTTTGGCAAACCGGAAGTTCCGGTTTTGACTGGAGAAGTCTATTTCACGAATTTTGATTGATCTATATTATGGCTAGGAAATCTAGTGCTATCTTGCTATCTACTCATGCCTTGAAACATCCTTAGTTGTTTTAGATGACTAGATGGACATAGGTTTTCCCTGAGAAAACCGGATGTTCCGGTTTGGCAAACCGGAAGTTCCGGTTTCCTCAGTGAAAACCTGAGTACATGTTTTCATCTAAATTTGCCATCAAATCATCTCAACTCCTGTTCTAGCTGTTTCCTAAAATCCTTCATGCATATTTGTTATATCAGGGGCAGCATGGTTGATGATGGAAGGGAAATGAGAAAGAAAGCAAGGCATGATGATCCGAATCCGCGTGTTTGTCGAAAGCAAACAGCGGCTCGCACCAAGAATCTGCCTAGGGGTACTATGGAGATTGCAGATGTTGTGGAAGAAGAGGTTGAGGAAACCTCAAGTGATGACATTGAGGAAGATGAGTATATTCCTTCTCCACAGCATCAAACCAGCGGTGTCTTCCAAAGAAAATCAGCAGCTGGTATTGGCAGTGGTAGTGGGACAGCTGGTGAAAATAATGAGTCCAGTGAGGAAGATGAGGAGGATGAGGAGGTTTTGATGTGGAGGAGCCTGTTCCAGCGGGAAATGCTAATTATGGGGCTGCAAAATTTCATATTCCAGCAAATCCTCATTGGAGAGCAAAAGTGAGCTACAAAGGAAAATCTGAAGCTGTGAGAGAGATGAGGGCAGTTGATCCTAGGCAACTTGAGAAGGAAGCCTCTGACTACAGATTCCACACATATTTTCAGCAGGATTTCTATGAGTCAGTGATTTTGGCAAAAACAACACTTGTGGCTATCTCCCAGTGGATTGATTGGCAGTATCTGGCAAGAAAGAATGACCCAATCATCAATGAAGTGATTGCTGCATGCAAAGCTAGAAAGGTCTATAATGTTATGAGCATTCAGAAGGATTGGAATAATGAGATCATTGCTCAGTTCTTTGCCACTTTGTATGTTAAGGAGAATGATAAAGTTAGTAAATTCCATTGGATGACAGAGGGTCGTTGGTTTGAAGTGAGCTATGCACAGTTTGCTAGAATTCTTGGTTTTGGAAGATATGATGCCAACCGTCCTCGCCTTCACTCACATGCTATTCTGAGCACAAACAGAATGAGTTTCATGTATCCAAGAAGCATGCAAGGCAGCAAGGGTCACTCTACGGGTTTGCTTCCTTTCTATGGATATTTGAACCGGTTGTTTAGAAAGACTCTCACTCCTAGAGAGGGTGATGCTACAGCTATTCCTTCCTACAACAAGAACATTCTTGCAGCTATGTCTGAGACTCCTCCTCATGGCACACCATTCTCAGTGTTTGATTTCATATGGGAGGAAATCAAGATTATTGCAAACAATTCTCTCAAGAGTTGTGGTTATGCACCGTACATCATGCTTATGATTGAGAAAATCACCGGTGGCACTTTTGAGTGTGAGATGAAGCATTTATATCTAAAGGTCAAAACAAATCTGAAAATGCCGGTTGAGGACAGCGGAGCAGCAGCTCAAACTCATGAACCATCAACCTCCCAAGGTCCTAGCAGCAGCAGGAAGCATAGGGGCAGCGGATCTTCCTCTCCAATCAAGAAGTTCTTCAATATTCTTCTTGGCATGTGTCGGTCTCAATATGATACAGATGTGAAAGCACACAATGAAAGGAAAGAAAGAAGGAAGCTCACAAAGACAGTGAAGCAAATAGTTCAAAAAGATCATCCCGATATTGTTTGCTCTCCTATTAGAGATGATGATAGTCCATCTATGGAAAGCTTTGAAGAAAGGATTAGTGGCTATCAACAACAAAATCTAAGTGCTCATATTTTTGGTGAACAAAGCTTCAATGAGTATGGATTTGGTTACTTTGGTGAGCAGCCGCAGCAGCAGCCCCCTCCCTTCTCTTCTCCAAGTCATGAAGATGAAGAGGAGGAAAATGATGGAGATGGCGAAGACGACGAGTGAAGTTCATTGCAGGTTCTCTACTCCTTTTTGGTGCTGGATGACAAAGGGGGAGAGAAATATTAAAGCTTCAAGTCGACGCCGTCAAGTTTCAGAGCTCTTTCGGTCTTGGTCTGTTCTGTCCAGTAAAACCGGAAGTTCCGGTTTGCCAAACCGGAAGTTCCGGTTTGACTGGGCAGAACACTATCTATCCTTGTAACGTTTTTATCGCTTTGTGGACTTGAGAACAATTGTAATGTGTGAACTATGTGTGTTGAACCTTGTAATAAGTTTCTAAGGACCTCTTTATGCTAGTGTGTGATGCTTTGTTGAATTGGTGTATTGTGTATTGTTTTCTTTTTCTGTCTCTGTGCAGCCTGAAAAACCGGAAGTTCCGGTTTGGCAAACCGGAAGTTCCGGTTTTGGCCAGACAGCACAGATGCGTTTCTGTTTATTATGTTGTGTGATTATCTTGTCATATGCATCATGTATTATTTGTTCACACACACTTGTTGCACCCCACAAATGCATACATGTAGGAAAAGCTCTCATGTTTTCCATTCTATATGTGCAAATGGCATTTGAGGCCAATTTTTGAATTTCACTCAAATATGCACATATTAAGGGGGAGCTTGTTCTACATGTTTGCATTCAAAATATTCTTTGAATATCATTTGTAAGCTTTAATCAAAGTTGTCATCAATCACCAAAAAAGGGGAGATTGAAAGTGCATATGCACCCCTAGTGGGTTTTGGTGTATTGTATGACAACATGATTAAAGGTCTAATATTCTTTGTGAGTATATGGACAGGTTGCAAGCAATATATGTACAATGTCTCTCATGAATACACTCTTTGATGTACAATTGTTTGAAGCAAATAAAGACCATGTGGGCAATATATGATGAAAAGAAATGAACTATTTCAAATACAAGATACTATATCTAGTGGTTTTCTCATGGTCGAGATGAAGGATGATCAAGTGCTAAATATCAATAATAATTATATATTTGGAAGCAACTTGATCAATCAATAAATCAATCATCAACACAAAATTGGATGCTTAAGGATGATGCAAAGCAATGTATGGCTTAAATAGCAAGAAGGTGAAGGGTTGACATGACTTGACAGCGATGAACCATAGTTAGGAGAAGGGCAAGCAGGAGTCTTGGCGCCGAGGCACCTAATGTATGGTGAAGGGCAAGTGGAGTCGATTTCGATGGACCGTTCAAGCTATATGGAGTATATGTTGCTAAGTATCAATTATTGTTGATTCACAAGCTCAAGATAGTGATGCTCAAGAGAAGCTCATGTGGCTGCCCTCATAAAGCAAAGTTGAAGAGAAGTGGCAATATCAAGTTTCTTATATGCTCAAGTTGTAAAAGTTGTTTTTATATTTGATCTTGAGTACAGATATGCTGCTCTATCAAGAGGGATGCTACATGGATAGCTAGCAAGTCTCAGTGCTCAAGAAAAACCTAAGTGAGAAGAGTGAAACACTATAGCCAACAATTTGCACTTAGTCTGTGAGCCTAGCAAAACCGGAAGTTCCGGTTTGCCAAACCGGAAGTTCCGTTTTTAGCAGATTTGAACCCTAACGGCTAGTTTTGGAAAACCGGAAGTTCCGGTTTGTACTGGCTAGTTTCCAACGGCTAGTTTCGGGGGAATGAGTATAAATACCCCACCACACCCTCTCTTTAAGGGTGCTGATCACATCCACGAATACATTCATAGCCAAGGTGTTCTAAAGCTCTCCCCAACCTCTCTTTGTGAGATTTGTGAGATTATAGCTAAATCCTTTGGATTGGGTTGAGAGAATTTGAATTAGAGAGCACATGAGAGCATCCTCATACTTGAGCATTTGAGCACTTTGCCTTGAATCCGTGAAGCATTTGTTACTCTTGGAGGTGAAGCCTCCTAGACGGCTAGGTGTCGTCCCTAGAGCTCCCAAGCTTGTGGTGAGCCTTGGAAAAGTTTGTACAAGGCCCGTTTCGCCTCCGCAAGGGAAGAAACAAATAGTGGAAAGGAGGAAAGTGGTTGAAAGAGACCCGGCTCTTGAGTAGAGCTTCCTCAACGGAGACGTAGGCAGCTTGGAGAGCAAGCTGCTGAACTTCGGGAAACAACTTCTTGCGTGCTTCACTCGGTTTGCATTTGCTTTACACTTTCTTATCATTTATTTGCAAATCTTGATCTACTAGGTTGTTTGTGTAGTTGAGCTTTTATTCTCTGTGGATATTGTTACTAGAGCTCTTTTACACTTTCTCTGGGGATCGAAAGATCTGAACTTCTGTTTTTCTGTCCCGAGAAAACCGGAAGTTCCGGTTTTGGCAGTTTCAGTTTCCGCTGCAGTTTTAATTGTTTAATTTCGTATATCGCCTATTCAACCCCCCCCCCCCCCTCTAGGCGACATCAAGGGACTTTCAGGAAGGAAGTCGTTGGAGGAGGAGGATGTGGCCGACTCACGGCGGGACTCGCGGAACAGGCGTGCCTTCGCTGCAGCGTCGGCGGCGGCGAGCTCGCGGCTTGGCCCTCTCCCTCTCTCTCTGCGCGTGAGAAGAACAGAAGAAAAATGATTCGAGCGGTGCGGTGCGGGGGGTTCGTGATGTATATGTCCGTCGGCAGCCCTCCGATTCCGAAAATGCGTCGATGCACTGGGTAGTCCGTTGGAGAGTGTTTTTACTCCTTTTGCTCCCCATTTCCTATGTAAGTCCCAAAAAGGGACATCCGTTGGAGACAGTCTAAGACTGACTCCAACAAGAGGAGACAGTTTTGAGAGGCATTTTCATGGTTGCCTACCGTGAACAGTTGTTTGCATTTGTTTCCGATGACACCGTCTCCAATAGAACGACAATGCATCCGCATCACCCGCGTCCCCTGCTCCGCTCGCCCGGCTCATCGACCTTCTCCGCCGCCCACGTCGAGAGCATGGCGTCCTCCGACCGCGGCGCGCGTGCTCTACCCGTTCACCGTACCTGCCGCTTGTGCATCAGCCCGTCGCGTCCTGGCTCCCTCCGGCGGCCCCGCTGCCGCGGCCTGCCGCGACTTGCGCTACCCGCGAAGTCTGCTTGAGCACGCAGAGGTCCCGCGCGGCGAGGCACAAATCCAAGTGCTTGTATCTTGATTATTGGATCTCAGGCTCAATTTTGAGTGGTGATGAACTTGGGCGTTGTGAGGACGAGCTCAGCTCAACGAGAAAAGCACGAATTGTGCAGAGCAAAGCACGAATCGTGCTGTCGCATGTGTCGGGCCATCGCGCTCTTGCGGCCGGTGGTGTGCTCGGGGAACAGGTAGCTGCTGCACTCGCATGAAACATGCGTCCGTCTTGGCGTCGGCAGCGTCCAGGCCGCGGTCGCGCTGCGGGAGCTCGGCGTCGTCGCGGTTGCCCGGAAGTAGGCCCCGTCGCTCTCACCCGCGAGCACGGCGAAGACGACGCCGAGGCGGAGCAGGGGAGGACGCCCGCGAGCACGGCGTCCTGATCGGCAAGCCGGGGGTGCGCGCAGATCGCTCTCCGTGCCGCTCGCCGTTCCTACAGCTTGTCCCCGCGGGCGCCGACCATTCGCGCCGACCAAGGCGATTTGCAGCACCAAGTGGCGGCGTCGTGCGGGCAGGTGAGCGCGCGCGCGGCGTCGCGGGCTGGCGCACCTCCCGTCCGCCCATCGTGCTCCTCCCGACGCGCACCTCTGCCGCGCCGTGCTCACCCAATGCCAGACCCTGACCCCCAACGCCTGCGTGTGGCCACGCCTGAGTTCAGCTGCCTCCTCAGACGCGCCGCCGCCTCCAACCCGCCACCCCGCGTGCCGCGCTCACGACCCGTGCGCCGCGCCCGTGCCGCCGCTGTTCCCCCACGCGCAGCTCGCCCCGCGGCCCACTCGCGCCCCCGCCGTCGTAGCTCGCCACATGCCGCCCCGCCCTGCGCGCCGCTGCGGAAGCTGGCCGCCGCCGCCGCTGCTCGCCCCGCCCCGCTGCCGCTCGCCGGAGTGAGTGAGAGAGAGGGAATGCCTTTGAGGAGAGAGGGAGTGTATTTTTGGACACCCTCTCTCCTCCGAAGGCAAACTGCCGACTCATATGGCTCCTCTGTTGGAGGTGTTTTGGTGATGCAAATACTCTCTGAATATGCATATTTGCCTTTGCCTATTAGACTGCCTCCTCTGTTGGAGTCAGTCTAAGCTTTCTTAGGGGCGGCAACGCATGGCCATGGTGTGGCTCCGGCCTGCGGCGTGTGGTCGATGCTTCCTTACACCGAGAAACACAGTCGTAGCGTTCCCCATCTTGGCCTGCCCGACAGAGCGCAGGTTTGACTCGTCCCAGCCGTGCGCTGGCGCACACGGCCATAGCGGACTGATCCTGCTCGACACCTTGAACCCATTCTGCTTCGTGCGGGGGCATACAAGTTTGCTCTCTGACCTAGCCTATAATGTTGCCAATGAACGAGCTTATATAGTTTAACACCAATAAGCTAGATTATATAATCCAAAAGTAACAAACATGGTCTACTCATAGTGATGTCTAAAATAGACGCTAAACTAAAGCACGAAAGACGCCATTTTTGGCCTAGCCCAGTCACAACCACACGGCAAGCAGTGATGTGTCGTTTTTGGGTCGGAGGTGTGGCCCGTTGGCCAGATGGCCACACCTAAAGTGTTGTGGTTTAGTGGTAAGGTAATAGTCTTTAAGATTTTAGATTTATGGCCTTTTTGGTAGACCTTCTATAGCGGCTCATCGTGTTTCTCAACCAAAAACGATGCTTCCTCAGGTGCTTCTCTTTAAAAGAAAAAGAGGAAGCCGTACTCAAAATAAGGTGCACAAAATGGTAGCTTTATTAGTTTCTTTTCCCTACGACACCCTCCTATTTACATATTTATCCCTATAAATAAGAAGAAAATGCATGAAAAACTGTTTTGTCAAATGTAAGGATGGCAATGGGGCGGATTCGGGACAGGTAGAGCAAATCCATACCCGTCCCGATATGTGCAGCGGATAAAAATCCCCACCCGCCCCGCCCCATGGGTGAAAATCCTTACCTGGCCCCGTACCCGTCGAGTATCGGGTAACCCACGGGTGCAACACTATAAACACATGCTAGCCTCAGAATTCAATAAAATTTCATAATTTTGTAGCCTCTCACACAACAAATAACAACACATGAAAAAATTGACTAAAATTCCTGTTGGACAGCCTATGAGTAGCACACATTAACATGAAACATCCCACATATCATATAAAACGAGTCAAATTTAGAACTCAATTCAAATTTTAGGTACCCGCCGGGTCACTCATGGGTGGGGATAAATCCCCGTCCCGTATCCGACTCATATCGGGGCGGGTACGGGCGCCATCCATAGGTAGAAAACGAGCCACATGCCCGGCCCCATCGAGTATGGTACCCGGCGGGTACCGGGTATTTCGTCCCCGAATTGCCATCCCTACTCAAATATTTTTGATACAACCTTTTTTTCAAAGCAATCACAGGCGAAGCCAGCACACCCACATCCCTATTAAAGGGACCTTTAAATCCGCTCTCCCCCACTATTTTGGTGGTAAGGTAGTTGCTTCAAATCCTTCAAGTTCTAGGTTTAAATCCACTCTCCATCACCATTTTGCCTTATTTTAACACTAAAATGCTAATACATAGGACAGGTAAAAAAAATGCTAATACATAAGCGACATGGGCCATCGTTAATCTCAGTTTGTCGTTCTTAATGGCCAGCTTGGAACTATTAGCACATGTCGTGTCGTGCCATGGGCCGCCTAGCAGGCGCATCGGTTGGCACTGGCACCACACGGCCCACTCAACAACCATCCATGTCGCCCGCCTGATGCGAAATGAGTCGTGCCGTGCTGGGTTGATCAAAGACTTGTCTGAATTAAAGCAAATACACCTTGGGATAGAGGGATTAACAACTAACTAAGAGCGCATTATCATATTGAACAATTGAATAGATGTATGCTATATGTCCATTGAGCGAATGTGGATTATTGGACTGTAGCGATCGCCGTATCTTTCAACTATGGCTGCGCATTAGAGATACCTCTGTTCCAAAAAGGACTTTACTTTTAGTGTCGGTCAAAATTAAGTTAATTTATGTCTGATCAATTTAATAGATAAAACTACCAACAACATCCAACAAATATACTACTCACCCAGTCAACAAAAAACGGCATTACATCATTCAAATTTTGTAGCTTATTAATTAGTGTCCACATAATTAGTCTACGTGCACTCATGAATTATGTGCATGCAAATTAAGATGAGCATGTTTCAAAGTCCATAGCACCATTCATCCAATAACTATTACTAAGCGTTTCATGTCCATGGCACCATTCTCAAGTCTTTCTTGGGACATGCTTATCTTCATGTTGTATAAATACTAAGCGTCAAATCATTGCTGATTAGGCCAGTCTTAATAGGGTCTTTCATTTGTATTAAATTCTATGTCATGTGTGTGCATCTTTTGCTGATTTGGCAAGTTAATTATGATGAGGGAGATGATAAATTTTTATATTTTGTGAGAGATCTTTCATCCAAATGAAAAGAAGTTGACTCCTTTTACTAAAACTAGTGCATGATTTCTCAAGGTTCTTAAACTGCCACCGACGTCTCTCCACAGGTTCTTAAACCTATCAATATTTAAGTTTGCCTTTATTATAGAGACGCATTGAACACCATTCAGACATATAGATTCAGAACCACGAACTATATCCTCATGACAGGTGGTGCGCACAAAGACCCACTGCAGGTTGCGCAGGATGGTGAGTGGAGGCTTGCTGACGGAAACACTGATATGAGAAATCATGTATTCTGCGATCATTAGCAATTCGTCCAACTTCAACGGGTCCTAGTCTGACTCTGTTGCTTGCCGCAGCTCCCGGCGTGGAACAACACTCATCCATTCCCCAAATATACTAGTCTTCTATTGTGGAGGCTGAAGCCTCACACAGCGTTTTTGCCAACGTGCTCAGCGGTGCAGGCGACGCATGCGTCATGGCTCCTAGTGGCGGAGACAAGGGGGGCGACGAACAGGGGCCTGGCCCCCCTATGCTTGCTGGACAACACTAGTGTACCCGAGAATTGACCATGTATTTCAATGTAAATTGTCAATTTGGCCCCCCTCAATGCTATTGTATTACTAGTTGGCCCCCCTCATGCTAGATTTCTGGCTCCGCCCCTGCTGGCTCCGTTTGGGCCATCGTTTGCCCATTCCGGCCTTGCCCTGCTCCCGATTCGCGTTTTGGGCCGCGTCTTTTTCTCCTTCGGATGGTCCGCGGACCTGGTTTTCCTCCTCGCTCATTACAGCGCGTCCTCAGCCCGGCCAGCTCTACCCCTCCGCCGCCTCTCCACGAGGTTGGTCCATTCTCCTGTCCGTCTCCATCCTCTGCCGCCTCCTTTGCCGGCTTCCTCCTCCTTCCTCCATCAGCGCTGCTCAAGCCCTGTTTCAAGTTGCGGCTGTTCATCGGCCTCCACCACCGTATGAATCGGCGGCGAGCAAAGGAGTTGCAGGAAACACATAGTGTGGATTTTGTGCCCGAAGGGTCTGGTGCCCACCAGGGTTTGCATTACCGCGGTAAACCGGACCGGTTTTCGCGAAAACCGGTCCGGTCCGGTTTACCCGGTAGTCCGGTTTTTCATTTTAAATTTTTAAAAAAATTGAAAATTTGAAAAAATTTGAAACAAAAAATACGTAAAAAAACTAGATCGAATTTTCAGTGCAACGGTGGAAACCATTCACATAGATTCGATTGTTTGGTGTGGCCAAAAATTCGAAGAAATTTCTGGGTAGAAGAAGGAAGGGAAAAAAAAAGAAAAAACCCCTTTTTATGAACCAGCAAGCTTTCTCGATTTTTTTGACAGATGAAACGATCGAATCTACTTGTTTCGTTTGCACCATTGGGCTGCAAATTGCATCTAGTTTTTTTTACATATTTTTTGTTTCATTTTTTTTTTTGAAATTTTCATTTTTTACACTTTTTTCATTTTTCCTCCTCAAACCGGTTTACTAAAATTCGTGTCCGGTTTACGTACCGAATATTTCGAGAGTTTTCGGTTCAAAATTCGTCAAACGCATCTCGGTCTAGTTTTTGTCCGGTTTCTCCGGTTTTCCGAAAAACCGGACATACCGGTGGTGTCCGGTTCTGGTGAGAGGAACGAAATTGTAAACCTTGGTGCCCACCCACATCCAGCGTACGATAGGTTATGGATGCAGGAGATTCGTTCTCGAACAATTAACGGCGTCAGTTTGTAGAGAGTCCGATTCTGCTAGCCCACGGTCTGCCGCGCTTCTGCCCACGGTTCTGCCAGCCCACCAGCATCAATTCGCACCGTGAGGCATCCGGATGCGGGACCCGCAGGCAAAAAATACATCTGCATCGGCTTGTACATCCGGACGGAGACGAGAGAGAACAACCCCATCGGGCAGCGGCGGCGCGGCCGGCGTGACCGCTGCAGCCAGGGAGGCGGGCAAGGGCGGCGCGCCTACGGGACTACGGCAGACAAGGGCGACGCACTGGCGTGGCCACAACGGTCAGAGGCTGGTCGCCGGCGTCGCAACGGTCAGGCTGCGCGGGGCTGCCGCAGTCAAGGCTCCACGAGCCGGGGCGGCGCGCAGGCGGCCACGGCCATGGAACTCCGGCAGCTGCTGATGCTTCCCACGAGCATATCCCCTGGTGCCTTCAGCTCGATTCAACCTCGATTAGGTGCCATGGAGCTTAATTTGGAGACCTTGAAGCTCAATTTCAGAACAAGGATGTTGATTTGAGCTTAATTTGACAGTGGGGAGCTCGATTTGGAGACTTTCTTTCTTCATGCTCTAGTCCAATTTGGGGGCACCAGGAGGATATGCTCGTGATGGAGGGAGAAACTGGATAGAGAAATGGTGGGCCATGCGTCCACTGCATGTGCTGCACAAACGGCACCTGCTAACGCCGTATGGGTGTGCTCGTGCCCCCCCCCCCCCCTGATCACACAGTATATACCGTAGACGAAAAGATTGACTCTGCAACGCCATCCAACAAAGGAAATCGAAGAACAAAACACAACAAATCAGAAGTCTAAAATGGACTGAAGTCCACATAAAACGTCAACTGGAAAATCAAAATAAGAATTTTTCACACAATCTGTTGATATCTTTACCATCTATCCCCTTCCAAGTACTTATGGGAAACTAAAAAATATATACATGAAGCTTCAAAAACTACGATTACATTTCTGAGTTTCCATCTCATTCTAAGCAAATTGGAAATAGACAAGGGAAAAAAAAAGGATTAAAGGTTCCTCCCAAAGCAGGACTTTCTTGGGCTCCTTTGGCACACGGAGCAGAGCATCGTGCTGCTGCTGCACGAGAGGACGGCATCCTCCACCCCGCCTTCTTTTCCTTTCAGATGGAGCTACGGGTGAGCTGCAGCTTGTGAGACGCTGCTTGCTGGCCGGCGATGTGCCATGCCACACGCCCACAACATGAGACCAGATGGAGATGGGTTGGGGTCTTGGGGATAGGAATGGTTCGGATAGAGTACTGGGTGAAGAGGGGAGAGCAGATTAATGCCACGCAGAGGATAAGGGCAAAGGGCATTTTATGAAGCCCTATTCTATATATTATGTTTCTTTTTATGCACTTAACATTTGCATCCCTTTGATTTAAGATACGCTGCCCATAGACCAAAGAAAATATTAGTATTACTTAGTGAATTTTTTCCCACAAGATAATCCTTAATGCTTAGCTTGCTTTCCCCACCTGTAAAAAAAAAAGTATTGAGCGACAAGAATCAAACTTACATTACGATTCAATGCTTTCCAAATGAGCGCGGCGGAGCGCGCCACTGATTCTAGTGTTATTCACATGAACGTGACAATTGGAACTACCGTGTCTTCCTCTGCTACTCCAGCATGCTGCAGAGTTTAGTTTGCCCCTATCCGCTGCTAGTAGATGACATTGTCGCTCTTCAACTATTATATTGCACGGCTTAGAGCATCTAGCAGAAGACTTAAAACGAATTGTTATATCTAAAAATTACCAAAAAGCTTAAAAACTGTCCAAAATCTGCTCCAGCAGATGACCTATATGAATTGCTATATCTAAAATTTTTAAACTATAGGCTAAATTTCTCTCTTCTAGACTCAAATATAGCAATCAAGCATGCATTGCTAAAACTCACGAACTGCTGGCGCGAAACGCCATCCGCCAGCCCAAGGACATTTCCGCGCTCCCTATCGCGTCTCTCCGCCGCAGCGTCTCAACCTCACCTTCCAAATCCGGCCGTCGGAGCCGCCATGGGCAACCACGTGAACCTTCCCGGGACCCCTCCTCCTCCCGTCGGTGCTCCCGGCCCGCTGTCGGGGGCTCACGCAGTGCGCGCCGCCTTCGGGGACGAAGCCTCCCCGCGCCGTGACCCATGCCCACCGCCCCTGCAAGTGGTGGCCTCTCTCCGGCCAGGGCAAGGGCGAGCCGAGCTCCGCCTAGGCCCATGGCTCCACCGCGTCAGGTGGCCGCCTACACTAGAAGAGAGGCCGAGGATCCTTCGGCTCCCGCGTAGGTGGCCAGCGACTAGGAGTTACCAGACCCAATTTGTGGCAAGAGAGCTTACAGGAGGAGCCATGGCGGGCGTTACGGGATAGAAGAAGTTGTTTTGCAAAAGAGTCCTCGCAAGATTTTGTAATTTTTAGGTGTTTTTCTGTGTCTTGGTTTTCTTAAAGAAAATCCCTCAACATGTTACGATTATTTACAAGAAGGTTTATAGGTACTCTGTTTTAGCAATTCTGCTGGAGACGAAAATAAATAATTTGCTAAATCTTCTCTCTCCTATACCTAAACTCAATTTTAGCAATTCGTTTTTAGCAACTCTGCTGAAGATGCTCTTATAAAGTTTTATTTTTGTTGCTCCAAATCTTGCACGTATGGTGGAACCAATTTGGAAGCGCGGGAGAGGCATCCCTTATTTGCTTGCTCGAGCAACAGCTCTAGCTTCTCAGGGTCTCTCGGCGTTGAGAGTAAACATCTTAGCTGTTGAATATATCAAACGCGGAGGTTTTATGTGCTGGAGAAAAGGAGGTGTAGCTGTTCCTACAGTTTGTTCATGTCATCTCACCCTTTTCGTTGCCCTTCGTTCAAAGAATGTGACGCTACGACTCAGTGACTGACCAAGGTTTTGAAAGTTGGGTATTCCCATTGATGCTCAACATAAGCGCGCAGACACGTTGTCTACGACACACCGCGTAACCCCACTTGATAGTCGATGGACCTGCGCGAGCTGCCATGTGCGCACCGTCTCACTATGCCGGCGTTGGGCACCCGTCTCACGCGTGTCACCACCAACCCCCTTCCTTGAAAATGCCGCCGCTCAAGCTCAGGCGTACTGCTAGTTGCGACTTTCTATACTTTGGTTTTTTTTTTTTAAGTACAACTTTCTATACTTTGGTAATGCGCTCACTTATGTGGCTATCCTGTTTGTGAAGGGCTGGGCCACGAGCGACGGCGAATTGGGGGCTAAACAGGATGACCGAGGTAACAAATAGATTCGAGTGAAGTGAAAGGGGTCTTGGTTCAGTGGTTAAGACACCTGAGTAGTATTTTTAAAGATCTAGGTTTGATTCTTGGTAGGAGCGAATTTTTTAAGATTTAACGGTATTTGTACTTTTAGCGGTAGGCAACGTGCCCGTCGACAGCGAGGCGCCCGTGGTGACTTCGTCAATCTGGAGGATTTGCCGGCTCAATCTTCGAAGATGCTCATAGAGGTAGGGTTTGCGTATGTGCGTTCATAGTATGCGTGCGTTGTGAGTGTCTGAGTTGTACTGTGTAATTAAAAAAAAAATAGATTTGAGTGAAAGAGTCGGGAAAACAAGAAGGACATCACACATGGAGCTGGCCAATGCAACTTGAGGGATTGGGCCTGGGAATTGATGGTGGGCTTCAAGCAAGCCTTGCTGGGATGGCCAACATATTGTCTAGCGGCTCAGATGTGGAAGAATATTAGGGCCCAAAACTAATACACATATACAAATACACATGCTATACATTTTTTTTTTTGTAAAATAGTTGGATACTCAACCATCATGCTTGGTCTGTCAAGGCTATGCTGCAGCCGAATGACACCACTACTCTGCAGCAAAGATACTTCAAGCTGCTGATTCATTCAAAGAATGTGTTCATACTTGTGGAAATGCCGATGTTTGGATTGATGTTGCATGTCACAACTTAGTAAATTCTAGAGGCTAACTGTTAGAGCGTGCAGTAACGTCCACTTAAGCAAGAATCAAGCAAATCATTAGAGGTAGGGTTTGCGATGTGCGTTCATAAAGATGAGTGTGCGTTGCGGAAACCTTATCTCCTCCTATAGGGGTAGGGTTTAGGGTTTCCCATCTCACAGAAGCCACCCGAAACCTTATCTCCTCCCATCATTTTCTCCCCCACGCGGCCGCGCGACGAATGCTCCCTCCGTCCTCGTGCGATGGCGCCCGTCCTCCCAAAAATCCGTCGAGATTTGGGGGCAGCGGAGGCAGGATGCGCAAATCCGATGAGAAGAGGGCGGCCTCCTTCCTCAAAATCCGGCCGCTCCACGGCGGCGCTCGCGCGGGCTCGTCCATGGGTGGAGCGGGAGGCGCTGAGCTTCACGGCGCGATAGTGGGAGGAGGCCAAGCTCAAGGGCCTCCACGGGAACCGGTCGCCCTCCCCCGCACGGCCCCCTCTCCTCTTCCTTGCGCGGATGGCTCGACGGGTGGAGGAAACGAGGAAGCCCATGGTGGCGGCATCCTCCCTCAGCGAGGCAGATTCAGAGCTCGACGGGGGCAGGGGCTGGCTTGCAAGGGCGATGGACGACGGCGTTTGGCCGTGCTCAAAGGTGCAGTTTGGCTGGCCGACATGGAGAGGGAGGCACAACTGGAGTGGATCAGAAAAGGGAAAGAGAAGGCCGTCTTTATTAAGGGCAACAGAGTCATTTGACTCTTTTCTTATTTCTATATCGGGAAGCTAGGAATGCTAACATTGTGAACCGGAGGGAGATTGGCTGGCCGGCATGGTGGGGGAGGCACGACTGGAGTGGATCAGGAAAGGAAAAGAGAATGCCGTTTTTATTAAGGGCAACAGAGTTATTTGACTTTTTTTTATTTCCGTATCGGGAAGCTAGGAATGCTAACATTGTAAACCGAAGGAATAGTAAACTTTAATAAATAGGAATAAATTAACGAGACTTTCGTGTACACGTAACGTAAAAAAGTATGGATGGGACAAGTACGCTACCCGGTGGCGGCAACCACCTACTACAGTATGGCCGTAGCTGCAGCCTGCAAGCAAGGTGGCAACAACTAATCGAAATTCCAATCGTCCCAAATCATAGGTCCAAGCACCAAAATGAGGTCGGAGGCATCCATCACTATCCACATGACACCACATCAACCAAAGTGGCAGGTCGGGGCCCGTCTCCATGATTAACCAGACCTCGTGCTGTCGTGCACCGCTCGGCCGCTGGCGCATGTCCCGCACCTTTTGACCTGCAACAACCACTCTGCAGTCCCCTGCGCTCGTACGCATCTCAATCAGCTGACAAAGAATCCCATTTTCGAGAGACAAGACAACAACAGAGCGGAGGAGGCTGAGTGCGCCGGCGCCTGGCTTCGGTAGAAGCGTCGGAGCCGGAAGCCATGTCGCCGTCCTCCCCTTCCTGCTCCTCCGCCGGGCAGCAGGCGGCCTTCTCCGTGGACCTCGCGGCCGCCGCGCGCCGGCTGCTGGCGTTCCTCCGCGCGGCGCCGGCCGGGGTCGGCCCGCGGTCCGTGCGAAGGTACGAGGAGCTCTGGCTGCCGCTGGCGGCGGCGGCGGGGGAGGCGGCGATGCTGGTACCGCCGCGCGACGTGCAGCTCGTCTGGCTCTGCCATTGCTTCCACCATGTGAGCTAGTTACCTCCCGTCACCTTTCTTCGATGATTTTTGCCGTATTATCTGTATATTGGGGAATAAGCGGATCGTAATCGGTTCAGTTAGTCGATCACGTGGTTTAATCAATGAACAGTCCTACATTCCTGTCTACTCAAATGTCTCCTTTGATGATTGTGATGTTGAGTAATTAGGCAGATTACTGTTGATGAACACTGACATGTTGGAAGGATTGCTTGTGGCTGTCTGATCACCGTACGGAAGTACGGTGCTTTCTCTTTAAAAGTTGTACAACTTCAAAATAATAACTTGGGTGGACTTTGAATTTCCACACAACAAGCCTGCAGTTGCAATTTTAATTATGTCCTGTTACCCATTAAAACTGCGCATGAACTGCTCCATCTTTGTGGAATGGAGTTGTTTTGTTCTCTGTAATCCTTTTGGCTATATGCATCTGTTCAATGCAGAGGCTGGAATATCAATATATTCCCGCTTCTAAAAAATGAACTGCTCTTCTTTGGCTTCTCAGGAAAGCTATGCCTCGTACTGCGTGTCAAGGTTTGGCCGCCTCATCAACCGTCCGTCAATCCTTGATGTTGAGAATGAAGAGTACGCCGAAGACTGTTGCCGGGATGTCTGGGCTGCACGTTACCCGTCTGAGCCGTTCGATCTTTACAGTAATGAGATTGAGGAAAGCGGTGCGGATAATATTTCCTATGACAATGCCAATGTCGAGATTGTGGAAATGGTGAAACGGTACGCAGGCCTACCGGCCCGCTTTGCCTCACCCTTTGTGCGGGAAGGTGTCTACCATGTTGCGGCGAAGCGACGGTACGTTCGATTCCTCGACCTCATCAAGAAGGTTGCTTGTACCACTGCAGAACTCACACGGCTTGTTCCAAGCCTTGACATACTACTGATGTGGCTTTCGCACCAGGTATGCATAGACATGAAATCCTATTGAGTGAAACAGTGTGCATTGGATGCATGAAGTTGACACAATTGCATTGTCTGTTTGGCAGAGTTTTCCAGCAAGTTATGCAACAGACATGGCATCAATAGCTATGAAGGAGAATGTTGCAAAATTAATAGTGAGTTTTGGGGAGGAAGTGGGTGAGGAGGTATTAGAGAGGACAAGGGCATTGTGGGAGGAGGCATATGATGAGCCGTATGATATGGCTGGATCAGAGATTGATGCAGCTGCAGTTAGTGCGGTGAGGGAGGCGTTTTACTGGGAGCCAGCAGCATCGGAAGAGGATGCCAACCGGCTGTACAAAAGTTTGCAGCCAAGGTTTGTTATGGAGGTATGTGAGCTTATTCAAGGAAAAAAGAATGGAGGGAGTATTGCTTATGACCTCATTTCAGACCAGGCAGGCTGAGTCTCAACGATCTATTACAAAGGCCTGAACCTGGAAATCAGGCCAGGCTGAGCTGCCATAGGCACATTAACATATAAATATTTAATTTTCTCATCTTTATGGTTCGTACTCCATTAGTGTCATCAGAAGCCGGGCTGCCATTTTAAGTTAAAATCTTACAACTAATATTTGTTATACCACTTCTATGGCTATCTAGAGGGAAAGATTAACCAATCAATTGAGCCCATCTCCAGCTGTATTTAGTAACTTCACATGCATTTCAGCTGACCAACTTAAATTATTTCTGCTTTTATTGCGAAAAATATATCTCACTTGTACCATCCTGAAGACAACTATAACTTTTCTCAGCAAAGGCTTTCTGCCAACTTCAGCGCAGACACCAGACTACTAAATCTATAAGCGCATTCAGTGTCTAATCTATATGCGCTTATAGATTTATGTACTTTACATACCGGTAACAATGTTTCAATAATTTTTGATTTCAGGTATATGTCTTCCTGAAGGGAGAATATGATAAGGAACATATCACCAAGGACTTTTTACGGTTGCGGACACAGAGGTGTCACAGATCTCTAAAACTTAACAAATCATTGCCCAATCTATCATTGAAGAACTGGCAGAAAACATGGCACATGTACTGTGAATTTGCAACCCGGGGAATCATTGTTGAGGTCAGGCGCACCATGAGTGGGTGCTTTAGGAACAGCAAGATCCTCAAGAGCATCTCATTCTCATGGAGTGATATGTTGCACGAGAAAGAACTCGCTATCAGGGAGGACCTTGATGCCAGGATGAGAGCAATGGCATCAATCACTCCACCAATTCAAGCACCATACTTATTAAAGTGTGTGCCTGATCGAGTCACTGATGATGGTGGGGCTATGATATCTGATGTCATATTGCGCATGAGAAGTTATCGTCCACAAGAAGGACGGTGGCTGACCCGCACCGTGCTTGATCACGGCGGGAGAGAGTGTTTTGTAATCCGAATGAGGTAACTGTTCAGTAGAAAGTACTAACAATACGCTAGAGTTTGGCTTAGTAGATAAGTTATTTTACACATGACCCCTTAAATGTAATTTGGTGGAACTTTAACTGAATGAGCTTTCTTGTTATCAAGTTAAGCTTTATTGTAAAAAAAATACAAAATATAACTGCAGAGGAGTGACATATTATTTTATATCTCAAAATGCTTTTTGATGAATCGTGTTGCAACTTGTGTAGAATAGGCAGAGGGATTTGGAGGAGAGGTGCTGAAACTCCCATGGCCCTGAAATGGGAAGACAGGAGCATTGAGGTTCGTGAAGGTTCATGGTCATACATTGCAAGTACAAGCTCCATTGGTTATGCTCCAGGTAACTTCAATATGCATCGCAGTTTTTTTTTCCCTCTGTGATGCAGATTAATGAAAATATGGGTATTTCTTTCACTCTGTGATGCAGAGAAGGTAGTGGGCACAGCAACTGCAGCAAGAGATCAACATGACAACAAGGTAACTTGGAGGTTTTCAACTGGAGACATACTGACAATAGGTTTGGGAGATGACCTAAGCTTTCAGCTAAAAGATGAGAGCTCAGAAGAAGAGGTATGATCAGTGCATTTTTCCTTTTATGGGAATTCATCTGGTTCGCTTGCAATTAAAACATCCTATCAATTGGTGCTCATCCCTGAAAGATCTAGTAGTATGAACAGCTACAGTCGACTGATGTAGCAAACCAGCTCTCTATCGTGAAGCTTAGTAATCTAGTTACGTTATAAAAGAGTGTAGACTAAAGCAATCATTTTTCTTATATCAAATTACAACATGACTGGATAGAATTTAACTGGAGGAAATGTATGATTTCCCCGTATCCAATATATTTCTTGAAGCAATTTTTTTTAGGAATATCTTGAAGCAATTTCATTTATACAGTTTTGAAAAATAAATGTTGCAATACATATGCGATTGGGAGCCATTGCTGCGGCTTTAGTGACTAACGTTGGTCGCTTCAGCCGCAGCAATGGCTACAGATCGTGCCCATAGGAGCCAACATATGTTCTGTAGAATAGAGTTGTGTTAGTTTACCTTTCGAGTTCTGGGACTACCTATTTTTGAGGATTTCATCTTCCATGATTACTTATGATATATAATATGCTCAAATATGTAAATGCAGTTTGTCCACTGTTAATGTACAACTTTAGTTGCACTTTTCTAAATTTTGCAGCATCAATTTTTTATGCACTTTAACTGCACTGCAATGAACTATTTACCAGGCAAGGCTGCTCGTGGGGAGGAGATTAAGCTACAAAGTAAGCAAGGATAGTTCATCGAATAACCATAATGATGATGAGCAATACTTAACCCTAGTTCGGAAGTCCCCAGATCATCATGGTGCCAGAGCAACCATGCTTCTAAACTGGAAACTGCTTGCGGTGGAGTTTTTACCTGAAGAGGATGCAGTTTTTGTTCTTCTCCTATGCATGGCAGTTGCTAGGACCATGACAGAGATAAGGAGAGAAGATGTTGCAGGGCTTTTAGTGCGACGAAGGCTAGGTGAAGCACGATCAGGGCAGAAAGACTGGGGTTCAGTGATGCTTCCCAACTTGCCTATATCAGATCCTAATTTGCAGCCTTGGTATCGTAATGCAGCGCAGGTTTTGAGGTCTGCAGAAACGGGTGTGATGCTTCCTAAGTATTCACCTGCTGATGGAAAGGATGAGCTTTACAGGCAAGCTCTTATACCCTGAATCCCTGACAGAGTGGATTAGTGTCTGGATAGACAGGAGTTACTCAAAATTCCTTCAGAAGAGCAGAGAAATTAGTTCATTTTCCCTCTCCAACCGAAGAGCTAGGACCATTGTACAGGACATTCTTTTTCCTTGTTTCTTTAGTTTCAGTAATGATGGTGGTCTTTACCATGGATCTGATGGTTGTGATATCTGATTTATAGCAAAAGAAATTCCATGTTTCATCTTGAAATGTCCTTGTTTCTTATTTGTTCATGAAGTAAAGGTTCTAGTCGCCTGAACGAACAGATGTTAAAGAACATGAAGGATTCAGCCTTGCTAGTCTTAGTGAGTGTTATGAATGTTCACCTCATGCATTTTTCCAGTATAGGAAAGCACTTCTGTTTTACAGCAGTCGTAGAAACTTACATCCCCATTATAGCAGGCTCTTTATTCTTCAGTGTGTATGATACAAACTCATATTCAGGGTATTAATAACAAATCTCGATCTACTAAAATGTGCTACTTACATATGACAAAATTTGGGGCAGGGCAATTTCCTCCAAAAAGGTCATTCAGTGTCAAACCTGGCTTTATGCTTTCTCAGTAGAGTAACACCAGATGAAGCATCAAAATCCCTCGATATGTGATTGCGATTTCTGCGTTGGGCTGTCGTTGCCACCCCGAACCTTTATCACCTCTATTGCTTTCTGTATCTCCATGGTCATTGCGCTGTCGACGCTTCCGGAGGATATCTTCCGGTGTGCCTTCTGCAGGTGGAGCTTCAGTGAGCTGCTGCTGAGTCCAGCACTCTTGCCACAGATGGGACACACCTTCATCGCGGGCCTTTTATGCTGCCATTCCATGGAGACTTTTCCGTGCAGCTTCTTGTCAAGATCCAACAAGACCTTAGCGAAGCCATCATTTGGGAGCGCTCGTCGGTGCACCTTCTTCAGCATGTTCCATGCTTCAAGAAGAGTACAATTCCTGAAAGAATTATGAGAATGAGAAGCCAAGTTACCGAACTATAGTGCTTGAACTTTTGATTAGATAACTGCATTGCCTCCTCGTGAACTAGCTCACACGACGTTCCCTGACGTGGATGTTATCGAAATTAACAGACCTTAAGATAGCAATGAAATGGAAGATCTAATTGCCCTTTTTTTCAGTCAGATTCTTATAGATGATTTGTAAAATCTCACTGGTAAGTATTCCTATTGATTTCTGTAGAAAGCAATAGTAATTGTCACGCGGTCTTACTTTCTCATCATCAGGTACGCAAGAACAACAGTTGCACTTCGACTTTTTCCCTCGAAACAATGCACTAGTACTTTGCCGCACTGGTGTTCTACGTAATCGATGAAATCAGAAGCATCTTGAAAGACGTCACCAATGTCTGCATTTTCATCATCCTTTATCTGCATAAATCAACAATTAAGTATTGGAAGATAGCTTAGACATAACAGCTAGGTTGAAATTACTTTGACGAATTTCTGAAAATGTACTTACAAAGAAGTTCCTATAGTCAAAAAGGCAAGGCTTCTGAGATTCTGACTGTCCAATTTCATTTGCACACAAGCACAATATATGGCTGATGCCAAGGTGCTGAAGCGTGTATATTGACCTAGCAGCTAAAGCACCACCGATATACAAGTAATCTGTGATCTTTGAAGGGCGCTCAGTGTTTGCAGCTTCAGAAATCAAAGAAATCCTCTCAAGAATATGCTCAAGTCGAACCTGACAAAGGCGATTGTCACATTCAGATTTAATAACATATAAATAATGTACAAGGTAGACTCTGTTACCTTCAATTCATAAGCATCAACAGCGATACTATTATCAGTGCCTTCAAAGAAGCCTGTGTTGAAATTGTTGTCTTGACACAACTTTACAACATCGGTCCTGAGCATGTCGTTCCATTGCTCCATCTCTTTGCTTAATTCACTGTCTACCTGTAAATCATATGGTTGCAGTAAGAAAAGGGATAAGTGATAACCTTTAGGAATGATGTAGTCAAAATATCATATAGCAGTCATGTTAAGCAAATGATTGTCTGAAAGGATCCATATGTATCTGAAGCTAAATGATAAAGTATTATCTAAGCGAAGTGCCTTTGTGCTGAAACCTAAACGTGTTAAACATAGGTATTTGGTTTCGGGAAGCTACATTTTTTGCTATTACAGGCTGACCCTTTGAAATCTATGACTATTTCCAGAAGTTAGCATAAATATTGCTAAATGGGAAGAAAATTCAGTTTGACTTTCTGAGCTATGAAACATTTTCCACCAACATTCAAAGATATTAACCTTAGCATACTTGTTAAAGTCTCGTAGCCTCATTGTCAACCGTAGACCACGGGACCCATCACCGTTTCCTTTGAAATTTTTGGTGAAAAAACTCTCTCGACAGCCAGGAGACGATGGGTCAAGACTGTCACGAGAGAGGCTACGGGAAGGTCTACGCAGATGCCTTGGAACGTCAGTATCATTTGATTCTATTTGTGTATCTACTGAACCTGATGGTGAATCAGAAGGACCAGCATCTTCCTTGTCACATTCATTGGAAACTTTACACATAAGATTAAAGAAAACTTTCAATAGACCATCCAGCTTCTGATAGACTGTGAGGAGGAAAATATGGAATCGTTGAAGGTCCCTCAAAGCACTTTTAAAACCTGCTCGGAACGAGTTGACTGCAGCTACCATATCACTCTCAGAAAGAGGAGAATGACAGCTATAATCAGACGATATTTCAACTTCATCAGGACCTGGGGTGCCAAGTTTTCCAAAGGACACCTCAAATAAGAGGTTGGAAGAGTAATTCAAGTTGTTGAGTGTCAGCTCTACTAGCCTTGGGTAGGTATCCAGATCCTTTGTCCGTTTACCTGCAGGGGGTCTTCGCGGCACACATGAATCAATTGCTACAATATTGAAACTGGAAAACTCTGGCACATTGCGAACATAAGAGTCCTCCAACATTAGCTCCGAGATATCTGAGTTTATGCTGCCACTTATTGATGCTGCTCTTCTCTGCTTTTGGTTCTGAGGGCTTCTGATGATCTCTGGCTTGTAACGGATGATAGCAGAATCGCAAACATCATCCACGGAATCCAGGTTTGCATGTGCTTCTTTGTCAACGACAAGCAAGTTTGCGTAGTTTCCACGCCAACCAAGGGTGCGACACCGCAGCCTATCCTCATTCCTCAGTACAAGGTCCAGCATTAAGACCCTACCTAAAGCTTCAGCAGTTTTCTCAGCAGATTTCCGTGAATCAAATGGCATTGCATTCTCTAGAAGAGGAGAGCCATGTACGTAACTGCAAAACAGCACAAAAATTTTCTTTACATTAAAAGGACCCCATTTTGTCAAGTACATTACAGGTAACGTGATGTGTATAGTACTTCATCAAGAATAGGCATCGGCTCAATTCAAGGGCTTCTAGCATCTCAGTGCAAATCAACTCCTCAAGTTCATCACCAGCAGTTATTGCCATATGTCGAGCATTCTCGACCGCATCCTTGATTTTTTGCCATTCAGATGAGGAGCTATGAATCACTCGGCCCTGCATTGGTTGAAAGAGTTGTTTTCATTTTCATGAAAGGAGTCAAGAAAGTTATCAATGACTTATTTAGCCATGGTGACTGCTGTTTGAATCACATATACTTACTTGAGGGGTTCTCACTCTAAGCCATTTCGCTAGCTCATACCCAAACCGTTCTGACTGTGTGGCCATCCTTGAAGGTGCTATTTTAATGACTGCAGCAGCTTCCTTGGATGGAAAATCTTTAGTTTCATTTTCCCTGAACAATCCAATAAAAACAACTCCCCCAGAATTTACTGTCACCTACAAAAAATTGTTCGGTTGTTACAAGGAATAGGTGACATGTTTTTTGTTTATTTTTTTAATGGAACAAAGCAAGAGTGGCCCCTATTGTGCTATTAATTTGAATACAATAGATATTTCTTATAAACTCATTTTTAATTCGTACACATTTATTACTTCATATGAAGGGGAAAAACTTATGAATGATATTTCACTAGGATAATGATAAGTGTTAGAATCCAAAGCTGACACTGACTCATATAAATTTTAAACTAAATTGCATTGGTAAGATAATCCATCAGGTATTTTGCATCTCGACATTCCAACAGTGGGACCATTCCTAAGATAGAATTGAGCACAGAAAAGAAAGTGCGGTATTTAGCAATACAGAGATGATATCCAACTTTCGTTGCCGATGTTTCTGCAACGCTAGGAAAAGTAATTTACAAATAATTGTGGACAAGTGGAGCAAAGGCAAACCTCAAAACTCCTACTGTTGTTGTTGTCATCCTCAGGGGACTCAGTACTGGTAGCAGTATGTTTTGTATGGTGAAGTGAAGTGAGAGAACTCCAGCTGAAGCTACTTGAGTCGATATCCATCATAGAAACCCTCCCAAGCCTCTCCCAAAGGCTTGATTCTGTGAGTTGGTAGTAGGGGTTGGGATCAAATATATTATTATCAAGATCTGCGAATTCTAGTCCTTCTGAACTGCAATTTCGACATTCCAACAGTGGGATCAGTTGGTAAAATATATAATCTAGCTTGAGAAGCTATAATGAAGAGGCAAATCATATGCACACAGTACAAACTGATTTGATTTAATGTTAAATTTTAATTCATAATGGCGAGTATCAGACTGATATCAGTTTGAATTAAAAAGATAGGACGGTCCACACTCCACCTCACAACACATTAGTCAAGCCTCTAGGGAATTTCAACATATTTGATAACATATTTAGCAACTGATGCACCTTGACGATTTATTATCAACTTACTGAATCAGAAATGAAATCATACGAACAACTAATTTGAGCCGTATACGAACTTCTTAGTGCATGCGAGCACAATGCCGAAGCATTCCGATCACAGGAACACAAGATCGAGGTAAATGGAAGTACCTGGCTGAGGATCGGACGGCCAGACGCCCGGAAGAGGAGGAGGGCCGGGAATTGCGCTTCCTCACCAATGCCACCCACTCCTCGAATGCTCCCTGCAGGAATCGAGATCAAGAACGCATCATCCTCCAAGAACAACGAAGGGACGAGAATCAAATCAACTCTTTTAATTCAGAATGCGCTTACGTAGGAGGGAGAGCGGGGGAACGATCCGGGCTCGGTGCTCCCCTCTTCCATTATTGCAACTCAAGTGCAGGGAAATCTCGGCCAATGTGGGTTTGAAGATTGGCTTGATCCAGGTTTCTTGAAGAAATCACTTGCGGAATGAGGAATTTGGTGGGGGTGGCGGATTGGAGAGGTTTGCGGTGGTGGAAAGGGAAAGATGGCGCCTTTTTGCCCCCTGCGTAGGTGGGAGGAAACCGATGGGTGGGGATGCAGACGTGGCAGCGCTTCTCACTTCTAACATTAGGCAAAGCTCCGTGCTAATGACAAGGTAGCACGTACTAGGATCAACGGAGCAGCGAGGAATGATTCGGCTTCAAGTGTATATCGACAGTATAGTGAGTAATAAATGCATAACGATGAGCGAGTAATTCTTCATTATGGAGTAAGTGCTGAAAATACCCATATATTGCAAATGGTGCAAAAATCATTACTAGACAACATGCGTTGAAGCTTTAAAAGAAAGCGAAAATATTCAAATCCCAGTTAAGTGCCTTTTGGAAGGTATAAAAATGACAAATTGACGGTACAGTTTGCATTTGAAAATTTCCTATGTGACCTCTTCTAGTTTTTTTTCTAAATAATAGAAGATTGCATTAATTTCGGCATTGGCCTTCTAAGAAGCTCTGCCACGTTGGTTTTGACTCGCTAGAAAGTTACAGTCAAATACAAACATCGACATGAGTCGGTCCGTATCAAAAGTGCATAAACGCACATTGATAATCATGCATGATTAAAAAAAAGAAGAAAAACAACTATTTCACCCTTGCAACTTTTATTGACCTCTGAAGGGGCTTTTGAGTAAGAGGGGTGTTCGTTTTCAGGGGTCTAAATTTTAGAGAGGTTACATTAAAGAGAATCTTGTTATTTAGAAGTATTAAATAAATTTTAATTACAAAACTAACTGCAGAACCTCTGGTCTAATTCGCGAGACGAATCTAATGAAGGTAATTAAGCCGTGATTAGATGATGGTTACTGTAGCACCACTGTAGCAAAACATAGATTAATTAGGCTCATTAGATTCGTCTCAAAAGGAGCATTCATCTGTCAAAAAAGTTTTGTCATTAAATTTTATTTAATGCTCCTAAATAACAAGATTGTTTTTTATGTGACAGGTCTAAATTTTAGAGGGGAGGAAACGAACGCCCCCATGTCTTCTTCCCAAGCACCATCCACTCTACATGGGCCTAAACAACACTAAGCAAGTGACAATCTGAAAAAAAAAAATTGTTGGTTACTGCAAGGACCACCCAAATCATAGCCGTTAGAGAGGTAGTTCGATAGCTACGAAAGTGGTCAACTCAACACCATTCGATAGCTATGAAAGCTCCAAAGCTGCATGTGAAAGAGGCTCCAAAATAACGCCTTCTTGGAAGGTAAGACATTGAGTATGTGCCGTCGTCCATCCTAAAGATGGGACAAGTTTTTCACCCATAGATTCACTGAGAATGCATTATTGTTTCATCTACCGTATCGCGACAAGATGCTAACCAGGCCCTTTGTCACGTGGCCTAATGGCCTTTTAGCCTCGGCACCGGTCTTTATGTGTCAATGACCTCAAGTGCCTCATCAAGTAACCAACATTGCATACATTCCACATTGAAGCCACTATTTCGGCCCGCATATCATGTTGTCATCATGTGATGCATGCTTCAAGAATTATTGCATTGTCCGAGCTTGAGCAAGATCTCAAAGTGGGAGAAGAGCCCTGTAGCAATGTCAATGTTGTTCTTTAAGGACCTTACCAAGGGGGAATAGAAGTTAGGAAGACTATTGAGATAGGGAGACGGGTGAGCTCAACCAGAAACCACCACATAGAGGTGGCCATAGCTAGTGAATGATCAAATTATCGATTGTTATTTGCTGATCACTAGTACTTTATTTGAACCGTAAGGTTTTTTACCGCGCTTTTTATCGATCATTGTTCATGATGAGGATTATTTTTTGTATGTGGTGCTTGGTCCTATGGCTCAACTATAGTGAAAGGCTTTTGCACAATAAAAATAAACAACAACAACAACATAGCCTTTTGTCCTAAGCAAGTCAGGATAGGCTAGAGATGAAACCCATAAGAAACAATGACACAAGAACACCCAGACACAGTGCAAAACGAGTTAGAGGTAAACTGAGCAAGAAAGAAAGATCGGAAAGATCACGGTTCAGGCACGTTGATTGCCAGTCTCCAAGCGCTCCTATCCACAGCTAACTCTTTGGAGATATTCCACTCCTTCAAGTCTCTCTTAACCGACTCATCCCAAGTCAAGTTAGGTCGACCTCTATCTCTCTTAATATTTTCAGCTCGCTTTAGAATCCCCTTATGCACCGGCGCCTCTGGAGGCCTCCGCTGGACATGTCCAAACCATCTCAGCCGATGTTGCACCAATTTCTCCTCAATTGGTGCCACACCTACCTTATCCTGGATATCGTCATTCCGGATACGATCCCTTCTTGTATGCTCACAGAACCAACGCAACATAGACATCTCCGCTACACTCAGCTGCTGAACATGTCACCTTTTTGTAGGCCAACATTCAGCACCGTATAACATCGCTGGATGAATCGCCGTCCAATAGAACTTACCTTTCAGCTTTTGTGGCACCCTCTTGTCACAGAGTACGCCAGAAGCTTGACGCCATTTCAACTAGCCAGCTGAAATTCTATGCCTAACATCTTCATCGATGTCTCCGTCCTTCTGTAACATCGACCCTAAGTATCGAAAAGTATCCTTCTTAGCCACCACTTGCCCGTCAATGCTAACGCCTCCATCGTCGTGCCTAGTCGCGCTAAACTCGCACCTCATGTACTCAGTCTTGGTCCTACTAAGTCTGAATCCCTTCGACTCTAGCGTGTGCCTCCACAACTCTAGCTTCGTATTAACCCCTGTCCTGCTATCATCAACTAGCACCACATCGTCAGCAAAGAGCATGCACCAAGGGATATCACCCTGTATATCGTGATATCCCTTGTGACCTCATCCATCACCAAAGCAAATAAATAAGGACTCAAAGCTGACCCTTGGTGTAGTCCTATTGTAATTGGAAAGTCACTAGTGTCCCCATCACAAGTTCGAACACACGTCGTCGCATGCTCGTACATATCCTTGATGAGGGTTATGTACTTAGTTGGGACTTTGTGCTTCTCCAATGCCCACCACATGACACTTCTTGGTACTTTGTCGTACCTTCTCGAGGTCAATAAAGACCATATGCAAATCCTTCTTCTGCTCTCTGTATCTCTCCATCAATTGTCGTATTAGGAAAATTGCCTCCATGGTCGACCTTCCTGGCATGAACCCAAACTGGTTTTGGGTGACACTTGTCCCTCTTCTTAGGCGATGCTCGATAACCCTCTCCCAGAGCTTCATCGTATGGCTCATCAGCTTGATCCCCCTGTAGTTAGTGCAACTTTGAACATCCCCCTTGTTCTTGAAAATCGACACTAAAATACTTCTCCTCCATTCTTCAGGCATCCTGTTGGACCGAAAAATGAGATTAAAAAGCTTAGTTAGCCATGCTATCGCTCTGGCACCGAGGCATCTCCACACCTCGATGGGGATGCCATCAGGACCCATCGCTTTGCCTCCCTTCATCCTCTTCAAAGCCTCCCCGATCTCTGCCTCCTGAATTCTCCTCACAAAGCGTCTGTTGGTGTCATCAAATGAGTCATCCAACTCAATGGTAGGACCCTCATTCTCCCCATTAAACAGCTTGTCGAAGTAATCTCGCCATCTCTCCTTGATCTCCTCCTCCTTCACTAGAATCCGATCTCCCCCATCCTTGATACATTTGATTTGGGTAATGTCCCTTGTTTTCCTCTCGCGGGTCCTAGCCATCCTGTATATGTCCTTCTCTCCCTCCTTTGTGCTTAGCCGCTGATACAGGTCCTCGTAGGCTTTGCCTTTTGCTTCACTCACAGCTCGCTTTGCAGCCCTCTTTGCAATTTTATAGCCTTCGATGTTGGCTGCACTCTTATCGAGGTGTAAGCGTTTGAAACACTCCTTCTTCTCCTTGATGGGCCTTTGCACCTCGTCATTCCACCACCATGTGTCCTTCGCTGCTTGATTGCGTCCCCTACTCACACCCAACACTTCGGAAGCCACCTTCCGAACACATGTTGCCATCCTTAGCCACATGTCATCTGCGCCTTCTCCTTCCTCCCAAGGCCCCTCGTCTAGCATCCTCTCCTTAAAATTTTGCATCGCTTCCCCTCTAAGCTTCCACCACTTCGTTCTCGCTATCTTGGCACGCTTATCCCGACGGATACGTACCCGAAAGCGGAAATCCGCCACCACAAGCTTGTGTTGAGGGACAACACACTCTCCGGGTATCACTCTACAGTCCAAGCAATCACGCCTGTCCTCCCTCCTTGCCAGAACAAAGTCGATCTGGCTCGAGTGATGTCCGCTTTTAAAAGTCATTAGGTGAGATTCCCTCTTCCTAAACAGGGTATTCGCTACTAACAAGTCGTAGGCCAATGCGAAGTTCAAGACATCTTCGCCCTCTTGATTCCTATTACCGTACCCGAACCCTCCGTGCACCCGCTCGAAACCTACATTAGTCTCTCCCACATGGCCGTTAAGGTCTCCTCCTACGAAGAGTTTCTCGCTGACAAGCACGGAGCTAACCATGCTATCCAGATCCTCCCAAAACTGACCTTTTGTGCTCTCACTAAGACCCACCTGTGGGGCATAAGCACTGATCACATTCAAAGCCGAACCCCCCACTACCAACCGGACTAGGATAATCTGATCGCCTTGCCTCCTAACGTCTACGACACCATCCTTCAGACTCCTATGGATCAAGACGCCCACTCCATTCTTACCCGATGTTGTCCCTGTGTACCAAAGCTTAAAGCCGGTATCCTCCACCTCCTTCGCCTTTTGACCCTTCCATTTAGTCTCCTGCACGTATAGGATATTCACACGCCTCCTAATTGCTACATCGACTAGCTCTCGTAACGTACCCGTTAGGGATCCTACGTTCCAACTACCTAGACGAATCTTAGTTGGCTCGGCTAACTTCCTTACCCTTCGCACCCGTCGAGGAAAGTGCGAAGACCCTTGCTCATTTTTCACTACACCCGGGCGTAGATGTAGCGCGTCACTAAGGTTGCGACGACCCGGCCCTTGCTCATTTAACACCACACCCGGGTTCCGACGTGGCGCGTCACTAAGGTTGCGACGATCCGGCCCTTGCTCATTTAACACCACACCCGGGTTCCGATGTGGCGCGTCGCTAAGAGGGTTACGCCCCAACGGTTTTCTTATGGGTTTCATATCCATATAGAGTGGCTAGATTTTTACGTTGGCTCGCCAAGCCTATCACAACTTTTTAGGGACGGGCCCTACCTCCTCCTTTATCCGGGCTTAGAACCGGCTATGTTGAGACAACATAGACGGAGTTGCACAATAAAAATAAAAAGGAAAATAAATATAAACAAAAGTGCTCAAATGTGAAAAGAAAAAGAAAACCCAAGGAATCATGTTGGTGAAGCGAAAGGTTTGAGACGTGATGAAGCTGAGGCTACACGTGTTCCGGATGTGAAAAGAGCACTTCTCTGTTTACCATTCGGAGTAGGCCTCCACGCCGCCGAGGACCCTTCCGGCCAAGGCTATTTCGCCGTTTTCCCCACCACAAGCGACAAGCCCCCTGGCCCCCCGGCGTGCACCTACCGAGCACCACGGAAGCAAAGATCCCTCGAGGAGAGGAGGGAATCCGAGCACGCACCCTCGGTGCGCTCCGGCCCACACGTGCAGACCCAGACCTCCCCTGCTTTCCCTTCCCTTCCCTTCCACCGCACGCGACCGCCGTCCCGCGATCGCGCACGAAGACCCACGTCTTCTAGCGACGCGGCACGGCACGGCACGGACCCCTAGCGTGCGCCCGCGCCCATGGAGATCTCCGCATCGGCCGCCTCCCCGGCCGCCAAGCCGCCGCCGCTCATGCTCCTCCTCCGCCCGCTCGCCGCCTCCTCTTCCGCCCCCGCCACGTCGTCCTCCTCCACCACCGTCCGCCGCCGCCCCTCCTCCTCCGCCACCGCCACCGTCCGCCGCCGCGCGCGCGCGCGCCCCCGCACCGGCCGCCGCTCCGAGCCCCCCTCCGACGGCGAGTACTTCTCCGGCGACGACGGCCCGGGCCTCGGCGGCGGATCGGGCGGATCCGGCTGCGGCGGCGGCGGGTGGAACTGGTCCCGCGGGTTCGGGGCCGGGTCGGGGCAGCCCGACGACTGGGAGCCGGACGTCCCGGCGCCGCGGCGGTCCGCTGCGGAGGCCGCCCTCGGCGTCGTCTACGAGCTCATGTGCCTCATCGCGCTCTCCAACTGCACCCAGTTCGCCGTCCGCAGGCTCGCGGGCCTCCTCGCCGCGCGCCTCACCGCGCTGCGCTTCGTCCCCACCGTCTGCTGAAGTGGGCCGCTCGGTAGCACCTACCTCTTCCTCAGCCCCGTCTTCCCTGAAATCCGCTTCTGTACATAGTCTGCGCCTGTGATTTTAGGGAGGTCGGGTAGGGGATCCCTGTTCCTCGGTGCTCGCCGCCAGCTGCAGCGCCTGCGCCTTGGAACAGCAACAAAATTCGTCGAATTGAAATGGAACAACCAATAAACTGGAACTTCTCTCTTTTACTTATCATTGTTGGACTCAAGATTGATTGCTTGATGCCAATTGTCTTAGGGTGCAGCGAGATGCAGTCTGCTGCTTGTACAGATCAGTGTGCTGTAATATATCCTATGGCTACTGCTGCCATTCAAGGCGTGTCCATATTTGAAATCAAATGGATTTCTTGGTAACTTGATCGGTTCCTTTGATGGCTGACAACTTTGCACTCTTTACTTTCACCAGTTTCGGAGCAATTTATGGAGCAGTTTATGAACTCATTGGTTGATATCTCTGCAATTGCAACTTCGAATAGAATTCTGTTTCTTTGAGATACGGTTCTCTCCGGAAGACTGTTGCTTACATGATGCACCCAGTGTAGGATGGCACTAGCATGTGTGAGATAGCCAGATAGGGTACAGTGCAATGCATCTGTAGAACGTCAGGATGGATGGAAAAGTTTTAATAATTCGTTGGTTAGCTTATTGATGGATTTTATTACCTAAGCCAATTTTTCATGATTGTAATTTGTAAGAAAGGAAAAAAAATTGAAGCATCAGAGGATCATATTGGCTATAGGGTTTACCATGGTGGACCCAGTCTTATCTTTGATCACCTATCAAATGCTCCTTTGGCAAGCATGTGGCTGTGCTGCAGTTTTACCCTATGAGATGGCATGCTATCTTAAGGCTCCCCATGCCATGCATCTTGTTCAAGGATCACTTGCTGTAGTCAAGCTGGCAAATTCTGTGTCCCCCCCTCCCTTTTGTTGCTCTCCTTTCAATGGATTCGATTTGATCATTTGGTTTCTCAGATTATTTCAATTTTGTTTCTAAATGTGGTACAATCTGCCCCTAAATTTGTAATGACTTTTTTGCCGTTGATTTGAAATATCACTACTTCCTTTTCGGATGTGTGCATTTTCTCACAAACGTGCAACAATTTTTTCCCCCAGATTTTATGATTTGGCCGTGAAAATTTTCACCGCCATTTTGCTGTCGAACTTAATTTTGCAAATGTGTATGCCACCAGATTCTACTAATTTTGCTCAAAAACAGGCTGAGCGAGGGAGTGAGGGGTTTCAGTTTTGTACTTGCCTCACCGACATTTCGCTCTAGGACTTCATTTTGCAAACATGTATCCCTGTTTCTTCTGATTTTGCTTAAAATAGGTTGAGTGAGGCAGAGTGGGGGTGTATAAGCAATTTTCCATGGTTTTAGTTTTATGCATGCCGGGTGTCGACACTCTTTGAGATCGACTAAGATCCATGTTTGAATTAATGTTTGACAACACTTTTGACTCCAATGATTATCTTTGTCCATATAGTTGTGGAGGCTGTAGGAATTAAGTGTAGCTACAAGACTGATAATCTGATCTATATTCTTGTTACACCATTTAGTGGATAGAGTTGCCCTACCTAGCATATTAACAAAACTGGAACTGTGAAAATGAATAGCAAAATAATCAAAGCAAGAGAACAATGTGATGGATTAATTCAACATCACAGTGACAAAACTACACATGAGTTATCTTCTCGAAAGCTTGGATTTCCTCAGGTTATCTGGACCTGAAACTGTAGCGTCATGGCTTTGCTGCTATCAGCTGCGGCTTCAGTCCTTATGAGGCCTGGCCCAGTACCAGTGACACCTTGTGATGCCTAGTTCATGCGTGCTAATGTTGGCGCCTCAGTGATGTTGCAAAAGTATGATGCAGGAACACAGAAGGGACTATGAATATCAGCGCAGCGGGGATCGCTAACGGGCTCATCAACTTTTCGTTCCCTCTGTTCTCTTTTCATTTGATCATTCTAGCAAGGTTGCACAACAGTTGGAAGACGAAGAACACATCCATCTTGGTATGGCTTCTCAACAGTTTCAGCATTGTAGACAGACTTGAGAATCCCAAACATTAAGTTGTAGTGTCCAATCCACGGCTCAACGGTCCAATGATCTTCCGGGAACTTCAACAAAAGGAGAGGCTGAGGCGTTGTTCCTGATGGTACTGGTGCTTCAATAGCGCGCGGATCACACTGCAGGTTGAGGAACCATATGATGGTTGAAATTGAAATCTTGGCAACTATATTTGGGTTCAAGGTTTATTCCAGTTTATGACCAAGAGTTGGAAGTTGTAAAATATGGCTTGCTTTCACTGAGTCGCTGTATACCCCGTTCCTAATCTACGAAGATTTGGATGTGTTTTGATTGCTAACATACGTTGTCACATTGAAGTATGTTGTTCCTGATGGTAACATTTTTGAAGATGAACACAAGACAGACACTTGGCTATGCGTGTAACTCTGAGATTGAAATTTTAGACTCGGTCCATTACAACACATGGCAATCCACACTTGACAAATACAAAAGCATCTGAATTATTGAACCCTGAGCCCATTCAACTTCTGTTCAGAATGGTGTTCTGACAGATTGTTTTTTTAACTGAAAGAGCTTAAAGTAAAAAACAGTACATTGTTCAGCTAAACTATGAATTTAGGTAACGTGCCACATAATGGCTAAATTTTTTGCCGGTTGATCAAGCATTTGTTTATGCAGGCCAAGCCTGACAACACCCAGAAGTGCAAACGCCAGCAACGCGGCTGCCCCGTTCAGCAAAACGTTTGCCCAAAGCTTGAGTAGGTTGAGCGCCTCCTCCACCAAGGAACTTGCCGTGCTATCCAGTTCCGGCCATTGGCATAGAATGAAAACAACGTAGTAAACTAAAAGCCGGAAACACCACAAGAGAGCATAGCCTTGGTGCACCATGACAGCAATAACTCATCCATGGAGAAATAAAGGAATGCAAACACAGCTCCTGCTACTGCTGCTCCGAGAAAAGTGATCACAGTTATCTGCGCTCTGATCTTGTCGGCGGTAATATACCAGCTGTTACGACGGTTTAGGCTAAGGCTGGACCACAGGATTACCGGCACAATCTCTGGCAGGATAAAGAGCATGACGTTCTCGCCCAGCAGCTCGGCAGCAAAGGCGTGCACCGTCACCAACAGCACAACAAGTGAGGCCTTCCGTAGCAACACCGAAGCCGGAGCGACGCCTGGAGGAGCTCCAGCTGTCAGCGCTAGCTGCTTCAGCATCAGCGTCAGTGCACCCAGCATAGAGCTGAAGAAGAGAAGGAATTGGGAGACGGCCAAGTTCTCTGCAGTATGGAACTGCCTCATAACGCAGAGTAACCAGTACGGCACCAATGCTGCTGCCTTGTGCACCTCAGCTAACTTAATCTCCTTCTGACCTCCCTGTCCACCACCACTGCTTGCATTACCCTCGCCATCGTCAGGTTGCCTTGATCTTTGATGATTAAGCTCATAGCATAATGCGAGGATGAACCCAATAGCGATGACGGGGAAGATGGCAATCCAGATGTAGCTCCAGTTAGCTAAAAGTAGTGAAACATAAGACGTTGCCACAAAACCGGCTGCCTCCATGCAGATGCAGTTATTGTTAGAGCTTGTGAAGTCAGGAGAGTGCTTCGTCAACCGCTTGAAATGGGACCACAATTGAACATACAAGCTAATGATGCACCCCAAAAGCATCGGAGCTATTTTGGTGACATACTGTGGGTTGTCTTCATTGGCCTGTATCAGCGGTGTAACTAGGGAAATAATCAGAAAACTGATGACAGGCTCTTTTGCGAAAGGTAGCGATGACATATTCACCATTTTTGAATCCATGATCTGACAAAAACACAGTTGCGTGAGAATCAGTGGAAGTTTATACTAGAGTATAAGCTTTAACTGTGTTCTCGTGATTGCCACATCTCAACCGGATGTCGCGTTTCCCTCCAAATTCTGTGACTAACTTCATTGTACTTCCTACCTATGAGTAATTTCTTTGACAAAAGCATAGTGATTGAGTTGAGCTTAGAATAGATACGCATCTGAGAAGAACCACGCCAACAAGCATGTACAGGACACAAAAAGTTACAGATACACAAACCATTTTTTTTTTTGAGACGAGATACATAAAACATTAAGGGCCTCTTTGGTAGGGCTGTGGCTGTGCCGACTTCGGCTGTAGCTGTGGCTTCTTTCAAAAACCGGCTGTGCTGGCTGTGCCTAAAACGTTTGGCAAAACGGTTTTTTTTGCAGCTTCTCCATATTTTTAGGGACAAATATAGAAAGATGGGACTCTGTAGAGAAAAAAAGCCGGTTGATTCACCTTATTTTTACGGGACTTCTAAACATTGCTTAGCTAAAAACGTTTTTTCTTTCAGTCGAATTTGTTGTCCAATAGCATATCGACACGTTGCTTCAATAGCCTGTGTCGTTTTTTTGTTCTTTGGGCCCAATTCAGTTTCGGCCTTTATTATTTCTTATACCTTTTACGATGTGCGCTGTGCGGCCAGTTCGGCCAGGCTGGTGCGGGTTTCAATTTGACTTGGGTTTGTTTTTCGCACACCCGTTATCCTTAGTTCGCTCCTGTGTTGCTGCGCTGTGATTATCGACGGCGATGCCGCCGGAGGCGGCACACCCCAGCGGAATCCATGGCCGAGGCGAGTCGTCGAGCTCATCGACGGCGACGCCGCCGGAGGCGGCGTACCCTTGTGGAACTTGTTGGCCTAATCGACGTACTTCCGTGGAATCAATCGACGGGCGGGTATGTCCTCTGTTTTCCTCCCTTCTTCTGATTGAAATGTGGGTACGAGGAGCTCCCGTGGAATCCTTAGTTCTTCCTGTTTTTCTTCTGGTTTTGTAAGGTCCAAGTCTCAGTGTGTGCTGGTGGAGTTTTTTTTGTCTGTTACGATGAATCGGATGGCCGTGTTCCACTGTTCGTGCTAGCTTGCTAGGTTTGACTTAAGATGTACTAGTGGGTATGGGGTGATGGCAGGACTGGGTGCTGGGGCATCGATTTGTTCGCGTTTCCTATTAAATTTGTATTTCTGATATACATGGCTACGAGTTGATCATTTCCTGCTGTACTAGAAATTGGGGTGGATTTGGTTGAGTTGTTGCATTATAATGTACAGATTTAGTTATTTGGGGACTGATTTCTATAATATGTGTGTTGTGGATTGGTGATAGAACATCTGAAAAATAACTGTTGTCTGAATGTTGTAGTAGAAATTAGCGGTAACACATACAGCGATTTGGTAACAATGTCCTCAAGCTTGACCTCCTTAGAATCACATTTTCCAGTAGAATAACAGTTGTTTGTGTGTGTGGTGCCTTAGAATCATATTTTCCATGTCACCAGAAATTACATTATAGAGTTATGATATCAAACAGGTCACCATTTGGTTATGTGCCTTCTAGCTGATGAAAGACGAGTTATGTTCATTTATACATTCATTTGTTATTTTTTTTTTTATCTATGTTCATTGTTTTCTTGGCAGAAGCAAACTAGCTTTGTGTATCTTTTTTATATTGCTCTTCATGTTTTGTCAGTCATCTTTTTTAGTTTCCATTTCAGTGTTCATTTGTTGTCTTTTTTAGTTTTGCAGCTAGGACTTGGTCAGTGACGCATCAACATGTATCTCATATTATGTTTGTTATTTTATTTTTTTAGTTTATTTTAAATTTCATTTCTCTAATATTATATATGACCTGCTACTGATTCGTGTTCTTTTTGCAGGATATTGATCCGCCTTTATGCAAATATATAGGTTTCAACAGAAGATGTAGTTTTCAAATATGAGCCAAAGATATAGTTGCACATAGTTTACATTGATCTTTTATTGGTTATGTCAGTCACTTTGTAGCTGAGGATTTTGTATTGCTCTTTTGCCTGTTGCCATCAGTAGATATATAAGAATAGAATATTAATTTTTTTACTTGTAACTGCCCTCTTGCAGATGCAGTTTTTTGTCAGCTGTACTTAAAGGATTATCAATACAGACTCAGTTTTTGCTCGGGGTGATGATTCATTCAATATTTTTGCTGTTTTTTCCCCATCCGTATAGTCCAGCCTTGAGCGATGGCTGATGAGGTCACATGAGTTGACCATAGTTTTTTTTTATTCTTTTTTTAGAGGTAGCAGTTGGTGTTTGTTTCGAATAGAGTAATGTGTCAGTAGTTAGTATTTTAGTGTATTTCATTAAGTTCGTTTTGTGTTAACACTGGCAATTCAGTTAACTGTCGAGGGTTCAGTTTTAGTTTGAGTATGAGTCAGTCTTTTTTTTAGTTTCCATTTCAGTGTTCATTTGCTGTCTTCTTCAGTTTTGCAGCTAGGACTTGCACATCCCTTTTTGTTTTGACTTAGCATAACACATGCTACTTGGTCAGTGAAGCAACAACGTGTATTTTTGCTCCCACTCCTCTCGTTCTGATAGTTTCAGATGTCTACTGGCAGAGCTTGCCGTTATTGTCATAAGGTATTTATTCTACAGTTGAGTCATGTTGTATGGGTTGGAAGTTGGAACTTTCTGTAGATAGATGATAGAGTGAGAGAGTCATGGTGATTAATATGATCCACAACTGTGAAAGTCTGCTATTTTCAGTTACTTATGTTTTAATTGTAGTCAGTCAATAGAGGTCCTAGACGTAAGGGTCAAGGGAGTCAGCCATGCACCAAGATGTGTTGATCGGTTGCTCCTAGTCGTAGGAGCCGTAGTGGCCATGATCTACACCTTACCTGGGCTTGATCAGAAGTGTGTACCTTGGAGGATTTGGTGTCTTGTTTTTTTTGAGTTTTCAAGCTTTTTTAGTATTGTCTGATTTTTTTTGTTCTGTTAAAAACATGTCAAAATACACACCAAATTTTGTAAGCAATGATCATGTGTACTCCCAGAAGTAAGGAAGGAGCAAAAAGAAAAGGCATGTATCTAATTCTGAACAGCAGTATGAGTTAAATTAACTTGACCAATCCTTTGTTACTTTATCCTCAGTGTCTTACATAAGCATATTTTCCTATAATAATCTGAGCACTCTTTCTCAATGGTTGCTATTTTTTTTTCTCCTTGTAATCAATCTTGTTCTTTGTGCAGGTATTCATGTAGTGTTGTTAGTTTGACCATCTGCATTTTGATGCATTTTCACTCGAATGCCTGCAAATTAAATAATATAGGTTAAATTTCAAGTTTATTTATTTTAATATAAAGTTGAAACAAGTTAACATATTATGTTATCTCTGTTAGGACAGTGATTTCTGCAACTGCTTATTTGAACCACAGTTTCCGAAACTGAATTTTCTCTTCTTTTTCTTCATGTATTTCCTTTTCCTTTTTTAATTTTTATTCCTTCTACTGTACTACTGTAATAGGTATCCTCCTCTTTTTTGGTCTCCCCGTTTCAATCCTTCTGCTGTAGTAGGCATCCTCCTCTTACTGTGCTCTTCACTTACTGACAATGGAGACGTCTTTTGCAGTTTTATTGGGCCAAGTATTCCAGTAATTCGTTTGTCATGTGAGGCTGTGAATAACATACAAATTAGCAATTGTTTTATATGAATTTTTTTTGGCTCCCATGCAGAGAAATTCTTTTTTATCAGACATGCATACTGGCAGTATGGTTTATAGATCACTGAAAACTTGCAAAATATGGTTCCCTCATACAGATCATTTATTGTTTTGCGGCAGTGTGAATTGAAGATGCAAAGTGGCAAGGTAAAACAACCGTACCTCATGAAAAATCAGATCAGGACAATCGGGGGAGAGTAACCTGACACCATTCTTGTGCAACGTAGCATTCAGGTTAGGAAAAACTAAACTTCTCCTTAACTGCTTCATCTTTTTCCTGTTGAATTGGCCTTCCATGGGGGCGTTGCCCTTGCAACCACCTTTGTTCGCATGACGATTTCTTTTACATTTGCCTCGCATCCACCAGAGGTGGTCTATTATATTAGTTTTGTTAAGCCTCAAGTTGCTTTGTTCTGGCTGATCTGTTCCTTAACGGGTGCATATCGGATCAGGAATTTTTGTTTGCGCGCGGGCTGGAGTTTTCTCGCTGTCTGAGTGACACTCTGGATGAGGATCGCATGCCAAACTGAGAAAATTCGACTGAATCAGGGTCAGATTTCAGTCAATTTTCGTTTCTGACTGAATCTGACTGAAAATAAACTGAAATCACTCAGATTTTCCAATTCCCAACAAAAAACAAACTTTACATGTGGCACTATATGATTTGTTAAAAAATTGACTGAAACCAATTCGATTTTTAGCTGACTAACGTATAGTCAGTCCCTATTTTTAGATACGGCTTCCTCCTTTTTTAAGGAGAAGCCTGAGGAAGCACCCTATTTTAGTTGGAAAACATGTAAAGTTGCTGAAGAAGCCGTTGAAAAAGCCCTACTAAAGGAACCTAAGTCACATAATCAGCCTCTAGTTTTCTTTGGGAACGGATAAAACAGAACAAATGAAAAAAAAGGGGGCAAAAACGAAAAGCATGGCGCACGTACGATAGAGGAAAACTTACTTATTATGTCTTTTTTATAGGGGGCTCTTCGGACTTCAGAGTGCTCAGGATCGCCACTGCTATCTTCTACCTTCTTCAGTTTGAATGCAGGATACGTGGTCTAGAGATGGTATGAACAAGGTGAATGAATCCCCTCTTAGAGATGAGATGTTGCTTCGCGTGTGGACCCACGTACACCGCTGATTAATACTTCTCTGTGCTGGGTCAGATTCCTTCTCTTATAGTTATTTTTGTTATTGCCATTTAAAAAAGAAGCAATTGGAAATAAATAGTACAGCACGATAGTTGCAGACAGACAGAGACCGAGAGTGTGTGATGTATATATAGTTGTCCGTCTTGATCAAGGCGCTGTTAGGAGGTAGGGTTGAATAGTAGAAAGACGACTGTGATGACTTATCTTGTGGTCGTTGTTTCGACACACTGCTTCAATTTAATGGTACTGAACCCGATATTTATGTCCAAAATACTACCGTCCACGCTAGGGATGGTAACGGGTCGGGTGCGGGTCGGGTGCGGGTGAAATTTGTCACCCGTGACAGCACCCGCAGGTGGAATCTGGCACCCGTCTCCGCACCCGCGGGTGAAATTTAGCACCCACGCCCGCGCCGCCGGGTGTCGGGCGGGTTTCGGGCGCCCGTCGGGTTCTCCGTCGCAACTTGCCCTCGCCGGAGTGGGGCGCTGCGCGGCGTCGAACCAGCGCCGCCTAGTCACCCATGCCGTCCAGCTACCAAGTCTTGGGAAGGAGAGAGTGCAGAGAGGAGCGAGATATGTTCCTCAGATGCGAAAATGGGATGCTGGCTGGGAGAGGCGGACCACGGCAGTCGGCGGCGGTGGGATTACTCACCGGTGACAGCCAATTTCATGGATTTGTGGAAGAGGATGACCACGGCAGTCGCTTTCGTGCCTGATGGCGGCAGGGGCGCGCCGTTCGCAGCGGGGATTTGTGGGTGTGCGGTGCGCCGTTCGCAGCGGGGCTTCGAGGACGATCGACGGAATAGAAGGGAAGCTTCGACGGCCGCGAGAGAAGCTCTGCTGGGCAATGCAACCTCCGAGTGTTACGTGCTGCGGCGGTGGCCTGAATTTGGATCGGGATTGCAAGTGAAACAAAGAAGACCGCCTGTACGCTAGGGTCACGTGAGTTGGTGCGTGCGTGGGCTTTTTTTTTTTGGGAAGATGCTGTGCGTGGGTGCTTTGGCCTGATTGTTGTAGTGGGCTGGGCTAATTTTATGGGTGTGCTGTGTTGTTTCGGCCCCGTCGGGTCACCCACGGGTGGGAGGCGACACCCGCACCCGCACCCGAGTGATTGCGGGTTGGGTGCGGGTGACACCCGCGGGCGAAAAACATCACCCGTGCCCGCACCCATCGGGTGCGGGACCCGCAGGTGAAATTGCCATCCCTAGTCCACGCAATGCCAATCGAAAATCGAAAAACAGTACTTACGCGGAAGTATGTTTTTTTTTAACCGAGAATGCATGCGCGGAAGTTCTCCTATCGCCAACCAGAGAGAGAGAGAGAGAGAGTTAGTTCCACAAGAATCATGGTCTTCCAAGAGAGTTCCACAAACACGGTACAAAAGTTTGGAGTGAAAATGCACTGAACCTTCTGATAACTCACACCCTTCAAGAAGTTTAACTAAGAAATACATTCTTTTCTTCTACACTGAATTGCAAAAAGGTTAATGAAGTGTCAGCAAAATCATGTGGTAACAAGCATCATTTTTCTTGCCGAAAACCAAAAATGCTTTGTTCTCATTAAAAACAGTTCGGCTTCATCAATTGTTTTTTTTTCATGATTGAGGTTGGCGTGAGAGATGGCAGCCATGGGTTAGTTTCTTCGAGATTCCATGTCTAGTAGCGAAGATGCATTTAGCAGTCAAGATGTGGGCACGCCAATGGTTTGGACGCACCTTGATTTGTTTCTATTTGCTTCGACGACGACCTTAATCCTTGGCTACAAAACGCATATACAAAAAGCAAGGTTGCCATATTTTATCTTCTTTGGGCCAGATTTGAAACATTGTCTTTGTCTTTCAGTCTGTCTGGTAGCTAAACGAGTTGTGAGTTTCTTTTGGTACGACGACCCTAACCGTTGACTTCAGTAATGTACAAGTCTTCCGGGCTGCTTTCCTGGTGTGGGTTCCTCGAGATTTTTCTACAAATGCATTGAGTTCAAATTCCTCTTCTGCACTGAAGTTTCTTTCTAGCAGCAACTTGTACCTTGAAGCATTTAGCAGAGTAATCTCCATCTCTTGGCTGCCTCATCTCCTCCCAATTCCTTTTGACTGCATGCGAGTTCTTAGAGGCATGATCAATAATCCTCTGAGGCAGTGAGAGCTGATACTTAAGTTAATAGGCCCTTTTTTCTGGAGAGACCAGGACTTATCCGGGTTAATCGTAGATGGCTGACGTGCCTCCTAAGATGGTAAGCATCCTTCATCCCCATATATGACTGATGAAGTTGTTGCATCTTTGCTTGATCTTTTCATGTTCCACCCAGTAGCAGAGTTTGCACCAAACAATTAACTGTTGCAACCTAGTATAGTACTCCTGAATTTCCATGAGCACTAGGAATCTTCAGGAGAAAGTCATTCCACTTTGTATTTCCATGCATCGTCCAAAGTGGTGGAAGTACGATACTTGATCTCACACGTAGTCGCTCCTGATTTTGGTGTAGGATGCTTGGATGAACCGTTACCGTGCTTTTGCCGAAGGAGTGGTGGTCATGGTCTGCCCAGTGCTGCTCGCAATGGCACTGGACAAGGTTGATCTCAAGAAAGAGGAACATGGATATGTGATTCCAATCATCATGCTCGTGGTCGCTGCCATTACCTTAATAGCCGGTATTTGCCCCTTCCTCATCTGCCGTTTCCCCAGTGATAGGACAGGATCTCCTCACGCTGTGACAAAGTGTTTGGCCCCATTATCCAGTGCATGCTTAGTGGCACTTGCCTGCTGGATTCATCTTATTATCTTCCACAACTGGTCATACCCTGCAATTGGTGCTGTAATTGGACTTTGCTTCGTGGTCCCTACTGCCATATACTGCTGGGAAAACGATGCTGCAGGGGGCGACCAAGAACACTACAGTACGTTAGAGCACTCACTTGAGTTCTCGGCTGGTATAACTGCGTTGCTGTTTGTGGGACTGGAAGGCTTGGCTTTGGAGGGTCAGATTACGAGCGCTAAGGCAACACAAGATCACCTTACCAAACCATTGGGCGCAAGCTTATTGGCTTGTGTTTTTTGTGCATGCTTAATGCTCCTTGAGACGACTCCGCTTCTCATAATGAATCAAGGCATCATAAGCGGCATGACGAAGATCATTGATTTCCTCATGACATGTGCCATCTCCTTGGTTATGTTCTTCATCATGCAAGAACACATGAAGATACCAGCATTGCTTCTATTCGCACCTCTATTCCTGATCCTTATGGTGCATGCGTACCACCTCGTCGTTGCCAATAATGCGGCAAACGTTGAAAATTGTGAACCAGCATCACTTGAACTGACAAAAGTAACTTTCGCTGGGTTCCTGGCCGTGTCGATACCAACCATAAGCAAAGGTTCTCTCGACAGGGGCATGCACTGGTTCATACTCCTTGCTGCAGGAGCTATTGTTTCAGGTCTGGGATGGAGGCTGCTGACACATGACAATTCAGACATCTTCAAGAAAACTGCGAAAGTTGCTTCCTTTTGCACACACCTCTTCATTGTTATTGCTACAATTCCATTCACAGTCATGGCCGGAAATGCTCTCTCTTGATTTTATAGTTTGTATGTACGTCTGTAGCAATTGATAACATTGATTGACCACCTGTGATTCTTACCATTGGCAGTGGCAGATCACTAAATAAAAGTGTTTCGGTTTGGTATCCTTGCATGCTTCTTCTTTGCCAACGAAATTCCAAATTCTATTTTACTTTACAAGGTATCCCTACCTCTTGCCGTACCCCAATTCTAAAAGTAAATAAATAGTTAAATTAGGAATTATAAAATACCCAAAATACCGCTAGTTCTTATTTCGAAATTCTACCCACCTTGCCATTACGAGACCATAAATAATTAAACTTATATTAAAAATAATAAATTTCTCACCATGGCATTATAAGTCCATAAATCTCTAAATTCAAGATTATAAAAGTAACAAAAAATACCCCTATTTATTATTTATTTATGACCCACCTTACCCTTATTGTGTGTACATAAATAGAAAAAAATTATATTTATATTATCCACCTTACCACTATTATGAGTACATAAATTGGAAAATTTGCATCTATATCATCCACTTTACCACTTTACATAAATAGGAAAATACAAATGTCTATAACAAACTCAATTGAAGATAAATGAAACTTGAAATAAGATCTTTGAAAGTAAAAAATAATTTTGCTTTGAATTGTTGGGGGAAATTCGTGCCCCAAAAAAAATCCATAGCAAAGACAAATAATAAGTAATTCAACTCATATCAAATACTAAAAAGTAGAGGCATCTAAATATTGCAAATAGTTTAATTGGGAAGTTAAGTTTTTGCAAGAGGGTTAATAAAATATATATTGCAAATGTTAGATAACAAGGAAACCACGACATAGAATAAAAATAAAGATGCATATGCATTATGATTAAACTAACAAAATCAGTATAATTTAAAGTTAAGAATACTATAATCAATATATTACTTGTATGTTAGATACCTAGGGAACCATCTTAGTCCCTAAACTTGTCATTGGGTGCCATCTTAGTCCCTAAACTCTAAAAATGCATATTCAAGTTCTTAAACTTGCCAAAAATGTGTCATCTAGGTCCAGCAATACGAAACTACAACTTTTGTTACTGACAACATCATGCACTCTAATAGTTTCCTCTTATGTTGTTCGCCTAATCTAAAGAGAAGGTTAACATAACAGATAAATTTATTTGTTGGTGGTAAGCTCACCGAATCTAAGGCGGAGAAGATAACCACAACAAGGCTATCCCTCATCCAATCAGAATCATCCCATGCACTCATTATAAAACGAATCAAACATACGCAGCTTGTACCATATCCAGGAGAATTTCATTCAGATGAACCACTCCATACGTGTTCTCTTTGAGGAAAGCAAACAACTACTACTTAGTGACCACCCACATCGACTTTGTCTACCCAGCCTTGTCCTCCTATTATTTTGGAAAAATATGAAATCAAACTTTTCGTACTAAAACAGTAGTAAAGACATAAAAGCATACCAATGAAAAAGACGTTGTGGGGAACTCCCACACAATTTTTGCATCAATAGAAACAATTGAAACAAGGGATAATTATTTCTATACAATGGGCTTAATCTCTAATCTTTGATCCTTCAACGCTAAAACTGATATCCATTCCATATACCATTGACACTAAGTTTTGATCCTTGTGTCATTACATTGACATACACATGGTTCGACTTTTCCCCCTTTGTACCCGCAACTTCCATGACACTCCAGCCGTTGCCGAGAGATCAAGCTTCTATTGCCATGGACGGCGCCGCCTACTCTGTACCGATCGATCCCCAGTGCAGGGACCAGCTCTCGCTGCTACTGCTTGCCAAGGCGGCCAGAGAAGATCTCGATTTCTCAGCCAAGTGCGCCACAGGACGACTCTCAGGCGGGCGGGCAGATTGTAAGCTAAGGAAGAGCTCCTCTAGCTTGTGATAGCACCCAACAATGACGGGCAAAACTGATTTTTTTTTTCATATCTCCATACCAGATAAATTTTGCAAATAGGTTTAGAGATAAGAATCAAAATTTAAGGCCAACGACACACGAGGGATTCGAGCTTTCGCATGGCAGATCTAGGATTAGAGTTTAAGCCAGTGGTATGTAAAGAATTTTGCCAAACAACAAATTAAGCAAAACAAGTAAAATCCTTAAATGTTGAATATATAGTTGCCTCAGCCATCCTGTAGGAAGGACAAATTGTGAGAGGGCTGACATCTCGGATTTCGTCATGATATAAAAAAATTCTGTGAAAGTGATTAAAATTTGCTTGACTACTAATCATCTAGAAAATCTTAAATGAAAAAATTATCAGAATGTAAGTACGTCAGTAGATCTTGAAGATGTCAAATCAAGCATTTGCCAGGGGTCTATATTTTTAATATGCCAGAAGACATTGAAAACTGTAATGATAATGAACTCTACAAAGGTTATCCCGTGCAAAACACTCAGGCCCCACTATGCTAGCTAACTTAATTAAGATAAGATTATTGTTAGGTTATTTATCAATTTTCTTATGGTAACTATCTTCTTTTTATTTTATGTAGTAGATATAGCGATAAAAGATACACACGTCTCCATATGCGTACATTTGAAGGGCACAAAATTTTGCCCCAGCTCAGCAGTTAGCGTATGCATGAATGGTGGTCCAAACTCTTGGAATCCGTCGATCACACTTATATCCAACCGTTAAAGCTGATGTCCTACCGACGTCAAAGTCCGGCCTCTGTCTGTCTGTTCCTGCTCGTCCTGGAAACCCTCTGCAGTATGCTGATCCTTCTCAATATCATAGATCCCATCATCAGTCTTACACTCTTTGGTTTGACCCCACATCATGCTGTAAAGACTTCCGATCAGTAGAATTCCACCCACGATGCTGCCAAGGAAGAAAAGTGAAACAAAACAAGGATTTCACCGCGGATCGATTTTTCTATGACAATTCTTATTGCTTAATAATGAGAACACAATTTACCTGCCAAGGTGAACAATTTCTCCAAGAAAGAACGATGAGCAAAATATGGTGAACACAAAACAGAGTGGGGTCCAAGCAGCAAAGAATATAGGCCCTTTCTTCTGAATGCACCAAGTTTGCAGATAATAAGAGACTCCTGTCACCATGAAACTCTGATCCATTCATCAATGCAGCAATTTGTTAGTAAGTAACCCACACCACAATTCCCAGTGCGTACAAAGTATACAGGTGTAGTAAAACTAAGACGCCGATTAAAATAGAATGGAAGAAGAAAACGGGGCAGAACATACAGTGTATAAGATGGCGAGCAAGCTGAAATCGAATCGCAGCTTCCATTTGGAGAAGTCCCGCTCGGCGATCACTGCAACAATGAACGATTGCACCGCGCTGAACACGCACTGGGCCACAGTCACAATCATCGAATCGGGATACTCCTTGAGCACCTTAGTCTGCACAGCCAACAGGCAAGAACTCACCGTAAAAGTCGTCCATAATCTCGGGATTATTATAGATTGCAAAACGCACAATAGTAAAAGTAATGGCTCTTGATCTAGAAAGAAAACACGTGAGACAGGCAATCGGGAAGCAAAGAATGAAACTGCTTAACACAGACCTCTAGGACCATCCAAAGAGACCACACGATGTTCGCGACAAACATAAGAAATGTCCATGTTATCCACAACCCCTTTGAAACAACTGGGTTTGAGCTTGATGGATGGGAGGCGAAGGCTTGGTGATGATTGACAGGGCTCAGTGACGGCCCAGTGAAAAAGGCAATGGTGAAGACTCCGCTGAGACAGAGCGCCACGCTAGTGAGCTTGGCAATGCCTGAAGTGCTCTTCAGCTTGACATTTTCCATCCTGATACGGTTCCCAACATTGTTAGTTTCCAGGAAGAAGGTGACAGAAGGCAAGGAAGTTGTCCTGCGTGAGGTAAGCTACTCATGATACGGTTCTACAACCTCAATAGCACCGCCAGGAAGAAGGTGACCGCTGGCAAGGAACTGTCAGCTGCAGATGCAACAGTCGGAGAGGTGAACTTGAGGCTCACATAGTACAGATTTACGCCAAGTGTAATCCTGGAAAAAAAATTGGGAACAAAGCAAAATATATTTTTACAGGTAAATACATGATTACAGTCTTGTTTTGCCTTGCAGAATGCAGACTGCATACTATCAATCAGTTTCTTCTTTGATTTGCAGAAATTTTTAAACACGGAAAACATGAGTGCGTACCCGATCAAGGCACAAAAAAAGAGCTTCAAGAGCACCCAGCGTGACATGGGTCGTGCATTTTTCCTGCAAATCAGATAGATCTAGTAAATCAAACAATAGGACGGTTTCTAGTGAAGAAAAAACCTGGGAACATCTTTATCGTATTTAGCCTACCTTTATCATCATAATTTTATGACATGATTAGTGTGTTTTCCAGACAACGTCAGTTGTTGTTACCTATGTAGAAGAGCTACAGGCAGCAAGAGGACAGATCCAGCTGCCTGGCGATAGAAAATGAAGATGTAAGTGTTCATCCCCTGGTTGAAGGCTGCCTTGGACATCACAAACATGCCAGTGTAGATCAACTGTATGGCGATCACGGCTGCATAAGCCTTCACGCTTGCTTCCATATCCAATTGATACACTTTGGCAAGTTTCTTCCTAGCTAGTGCGGGCGACACTGAAGGAGTGGGAGAATTCGTATGTGGGCTAGTGGGTGTTTGGTGACTGACAGAGCTCTTTATATATAGTGGGTTCCCGTGGGGATGGTTGCAGACAGATCGTATTTGCTTTCGAGACCTTTTTTTTTTCGAAATAGAGTACGGCTGCAGACTCTCACATACATGTATTGGAACTCACCTCAATGAACACATGTGCCTATGAAAGTCTGAGCCGGCTAATACTAAGATTCACGAGGCACCACATGTGCTTCGTTATCGACGAAGACGTCGCCTACCACTAAAAAAAAGTAATTAGTCGTAAATACAACACTCGTGTCAAGTTGAAAAGTTGAATCCGGGTGAGTTGGTTCTGCCCCAAGAAATCTAAACATATAAGCTAGCTCAATTTTCGCTTTTTGAGGCTCATATAGAACACATATACCCGTTTTAAAGGCTTTCAACGCTGAATTTTCAGCCATCCACAATTTTAAGATACAAGGTCATGTGTGCTAACAAAAAATCAAGCCCCTTTATGGACTATAACACTAGAATTTTTGTTATAGTATCATTGCTCACAAATTATGCCAAAAAGTCTTTATAATTATTATTGTTATGTAATTTTAATGAAGGTCAACTGTAACTAGGGTACAAATAATTCTGGTGTTTTTTTTAGAATCAAAATAATTCTGGTGTTGAGAGGGCTCAAAAAAGATGAATTTGTTTTCTTATATTGAAGATCTTAAAAGCACCAATCTTGACATAAATCTGATCCATTCAAATTGAAGTGTTGCAGTCTTATAAAACACGAATAGTAATCACTTTAGCTTTTCCCTTTAATTTCTATCCGTCTCTTATGGAATCTGATTCAAGCAAGCGCTGCTGTTGCTTTCCTAGCACCAGATGCCCCTGCAGCAAGTTGCATGCAACTGCCAACGACCTGGAAAGCTTACGCCCGAGCTGAACACAATATAATAGAACGATCACTAGTTAAATTATTGATACCTCAATAATGTAAATAACAAAAGTTAAGAGAGCTATATTCTTTGGTCATAAGATATAATTTACTATTTTATATCTAAAAACCATTCACACAATTGATTGTCGCGTGTTATAGCTAGGGATTAAATTCTTGTCACTACATAAGAATTAGTCTTCTGCATGCACATTAGTGATTTTCTTAATAATTAGTAATAATAGCTAAAAACTTAGGGGGTGTTTGGATCCTCGCTAGTTTCAAAGAATATGGATTCTGGGTGTAATTTTTATAATCTGGTATCTAAAATAAAATCCAGGTGTCCGCGTTCGGATCCTGTATTCTTAAAATCTATAAATCAATTTGTGTAGTTAATGACCAGCCTGCCCATAATATACTAATAGATGGGGTAGGCTAGATATATTATGGTATCCTTAAAAAAACATAATTTGGATTACATAATTTGGTCCATATAAAACGATCCGTTTGGATCCTCTACATCTTGTAAAAGCTGGTTTCTTATAATATGAGTGGATCCAAATAGGGCCGTAGATGATGCGAATTCAAATATGGAATCTATATGCATACACACGAAAATCTATCAAAACAGTTCTCGAAACTCACACCATGAAAAAGAATGCCAGTTACAACAGGGAAAACTGACACAAAGTAACCTCCAGTAAACCCATATAATCAATTAGAGTCAAGAACCCAAAGTCGAATTCATGGCCGAATCGGGAACAGTCCTAGGATAATACAACTCGATGCAAATCATAAATACGCACACAGCAAAGCTATTTATTCTGCCTTCTGCCTCACCTCAGCATCAGAATTTTTTTAGAGAATTCTTTTCATCACGTGTAATATCCGGGCCCAAAATGCTTTCTAGACCTATTCACACGCTGTTTCAGATCCATAGTATTTTTTAGCTTCGAATTTCCCGTTACTCCATATATAGTTGCGTTAAAAAAAAAATCTACTCTCCCCTGATGCCCCCCCCCCGCCCCCCTTCTCTCTAATTGCAAATACTCTGATAAGCTTGTTCTGACTACAGTGACAAATGAAACATGTTTGGCAAGTCATCTAGCTCTACGACTTTTTTAACTGATATTCTTGTGTCGAGCAAACAAATACTATATAGGATATTTCTTTGCTAAGAGGGCACCATCCACTAGGTCATGCCGAACCCTCATAGTTATCACCCATTCCAATGGTTGCAGTGGCCATTCCCCAAGCCTCATACATAATTCCAAGACGAAGTACCTTTTTCCGCACTAAAAGAACCATTTATGTTGCCTCTGTGGAACATCATGTTGGTAGAATTTGTTCCAGACTAGCTGGGACCAAGGTATTTTGTGCTTGTTATATTTTTTGTGAAAGTTCTTAAGATCTTGAGTCAAAGTATTTTCCACCAAAGAGATCCTTTTCTCTTGCCTCTCGCGGAACTTCATGTTTGTAGAGTTTGTTCCAGAATAACTGGAACCAAACTATTTGTGCTTGTTATAGAATTTGTGCAAGTTTAAGCAGGAGAGCTTCATTTTTCTTTTTCTAATCTCAGATTTATAGTGCCTGGACCCACTTTGATCTTTGGCATGCTTGCCTTCCAAGCCACCAGATTGGTGCCTTTCGTAATATCATAAGTTGGGAGTGCAGAAAGGATTGATCAAGTCACGAGTTACAATCGGCCTTCATAGTTGATATTAGTAGTACTCGCAGTCAGTCTTTTCCCAACAATATTCACCAGGCATACAACATTGGAATCGATGTTTTCCTACTACCAAAAATCCAAGATGTGGAAATCAAAACTGTCTATTGCGCAGCCAAAGGACCTGCCAAATGGACCGTTCTGGTCTTCATCCACATTTATGGTATCATATTGGATTCTCCATCGTTAACTGTGAACCCTATAGCATGAGAAAATGTGATAAATTGGGCCAGATGAGCTTTGGAATCTAACAAAAACTCTGCCTTGCTGAACCCTGAGCCCATGGAACTTGTGTTAAAAAATGCAATTTTCACAAACTCTTTGTAACTGAAACAGTTTAAAGTAACATCAGTACATGGTCCAACTAAACTATGAACTTGAGGAACGTGTCACATAATCGATGAAAAGTTTTGCCGGTTCAGCAACCATTTGTTGATTCAGGCCAAGCCAGACAGCAGCCAGAAATGCAAACACCAGCAACGCAGCCGCCACTATCAACAAAATGTTTGCCCAAAGCTTGAGTAGCTTTATCGCCTCTTCCACAAAGGGAGTAGCCGTACTATCATGCGCCGGCCACTGGCATAGCATGAAAACAATGTAGTAAACTAGAAGCCCGGAAACGCTACAAGAGACCATAGCTTTGGTGCACCAGGAGAGTACTAACTCATCCATGGAGGCTGCAAGGAATGCTAGGACAGCAGCTGACGTTGCTCTGAAAACGGTAATAACATTTCTGTGTGCCCTGATCTTTTCGACAGTGATGATGGACCCGTCACAACAGTAGAGGTGAATGCTGAACCAAAGGAGTACTGGCACCAGCTCTGGGAGGATGAAGAGGATGACGTTCTCGCCCAGCAGCTCGGCAGCACCAGCGTGCACCGTCACCAGTAGCACAACAAGTGAGGCCTTCCGTAGCAACACCGACGCTGGAGCGACTCCGGGAACAGCTCTGGTCAGCGATAGCCGCGTCATCATCCGCGTCAGTGCACCCAGCATAAAACTGAAGAAGAGAAGGAATTGGGAGATGGCGAAACTATCAGAAAGATGGAACTGCCCCATAAAACAGAGTACCCAATACAGCACAAGTACTGACTGCCTCCTGACCCTCGGCTTTCTTCATCTCCTTCCCACCTTCTTCACCGCCGCGATCATCATGTTGCTGTGACCCACTCTGCCGGTTGAGCTCATTACGCAGTGCAATGATGAACCCAATCGCGATGATGGGGAAGACAGCGAGCCAGATATAGCTCCAGTTCACTCCAAGTAGTGAAACATAAGATACCACCACAACAACGGCCGTCTCAATGTAGATCTTGATATCATTGGAACATGTGAAGCCAAGAGAGTCTTCCAACAGTTTGAAACGCGGCAGTTCCAATCCCCGGTTGATGTAGACCGTGTAATTGATGCACCAAAAAACTACAGGAATTATACCTGTGAAATACAACTGGTCGTCTTCATCGGCTTCTATCAGCGGTGTCACTTGGAAAAAGAGAAAACTGAAGACAACCGTTTGAGAGAAAGGTTGTGGCGAAACATTCACCCTTTTAGAATCCATGGTCTGAAAAACACCGGGAGAGCAATTAGTACAACAAGCTTCTCTCTACAACATTTTTTAATTATTATTATTTTTGCGAAATCTCTACAACAACATATAACTCCCATTGTGTATTTATGTTCACATTGTTGCCGTTTCATTTGCCAAATCTCAACCAGATGTTGGGTTCCCACCAACAATTAGACTTCATGCCAAATTCTTACCTTATATATTGTACTTTCTACCTATGATTAATTTCTTTGACTACAGCATATACTGTTTGAGCTGAGCTCAGAATAATAAAGCTAAGAAGCACCACACCAACAAGCATAGATAGCATACAAAAAAATATTGATACACTAATAAAACATTAATTTGCATAATCAATCACTGTTTTTGCCTCAAAATTTCTTGGACGGATGAATGAGTCCAAATAAATAAAAAATAAGGTGAAGAAATAAATAAGAAAGGAATGATACACACATACGGTAGAGTAGACCTTACCGTTTCAAATATGTTTATTCGGGGGGCTCTTCAGAGGTCTCAGGATCACGGCTGCTATCTTCTTCGATTTCGGATGCAGGGATATGGAGTCAAGAGATAAGCTTCAGCTGGGATGGACAAGGAGAAAGAATCCCATTCATACTCTATGCGAAATGGTGATGTTGCTTCGTGAGTGGAGCCATCTACAGATTATTATTTCTCCGAGTTGGGTGGATTCCATCTCACCTCCTCTGGGTCCATTATTAGCGACCTTTTAAAAAGGCAGTTGGAAGTAAGCAAAAATTATACTAGGAGGCAGACAGAGACTGAGACATACTTATCGTTAGGAGACGACTGCAACGACTTATATATTGCAATAATTGTTTTTGCTTCAAATAACTGGCACTAGCCCCAGATTTGGACATTATTTAGGGATTTTTAATTACGAAATATAGATGTTTAGGAGAATGTTCAAATGAGTACCATCCACGTTATGCCTCATGCTGTGTGCCAACCGAAGTAGGAGAGAGTTAAGCACAGTGAGAAAATGTGAAGTGGTCAATGCATTAAGCCTGATACTAAAGCCTTTGTTTAGGGAAAATAAAGGAAGATAGGTGCATCAAGGTTGACCAAGAAAATATATGCTTTCTTTTACACAGTTGTTAGTGAAGTGGTGAAAGGGGTTTTGGCCTAGTGGTTAAGGCACCCGAGTAGCACTTTTGAGGTTCTGGGTTCGACTCTTCGTGGGAACGAATTTTCTAGTATTTAACGGCTTTGTGCTTTTAGTGGTAGGCGACGTGACCGTCGACAGCGAGACGCCAGTGGTGACTTCGTCAATTTCGAGGATTTGCCGGCTCAGTCTTCGAAGATGCTCATAGAGGTAGGGTTTGCGTATGTGCGTTCATAGGAATGAGTGTGCGTGTGTTGTGAGTGTCTGAGTTGTACTGTGTAATCAAAAAAAAAGTTGTTAGTGAAGTGTACTGTGAACCAAAGCTTGTGGTATTATTATGCCTTATTATCCATGAAATATAATTAATACTGATGCTTCTTTTCATGATGATACAAAGGTGTGGTTAATTTATTCTAGGTTCCATGAGGTGGCACTGTTCCTGCAATAGTTCTTTGGCCCGTATAGTACTCAAGATGTACGCACACATAGTTTGCAGACAGTCATTTGTTTTTGTTTGCTTTCCAGGACCTTACCATTGGCTCCACCAAGCATAGGCATACATACAAATCGAGGCTGTCATATTTTACGCAAAAAAAAAAGCTTGCATATTTTAAGCCCATTACCACACAGAGCGAGGTTGTTCTCGCAGAATGTCTGGTAGCTAAACGTGCCTTGCGAGTCTCTTTTGGTTCGACGACCCAAAGCATTGACTTCACTAGACTACAAGTCTTCCCGGCTGCTTTCCTGGTGTGGGTTCCTCGTGATCTTCTTGCAAATGCATTGAGATCAACCTTCAAACCTTAAGCAGAGTTACCTCTATTCTTGGCTATTCTTGGCTGCTTCTTCTCTCGCCCATTCCTTTTGGCTGCAAGCAAGTTATTTCGGGATATCAATCCTCTGTCAGATCTGATACCCAAGTTAATTGCCCCTTATTTTCTAGTAGGACTAGCAGTTAACCTGGTTAGCCATTGATGGATGCCGAGGTTTTCAAGATGGTAACCATCTTTCATCCCAACTTTTTTTTATTGAATTTATCTTTGCTTGATCTTTCATGCTCGGACCAGTGGCAGAGCTTGCCGACGCATTGCGATTTTGTCTATGGCTCATCTCGGCCATAGAGAAGCTCGTCTGCTTCATTCCGTTCTTTCGACGTATAATCCTACCAGTTTTAGTTAGGAAATGCAAATGTGTGAATAAACTTTTTTGAAGGAACAAGTGTGTGAATAATTATCGAGCAAACCCATCAAATTAAAAGTTTACAAACGCAGTTAACAATCTGCAACAAGGTATCTCTGCTTTACTGCATGTTAAGCCTTAAAATTATTCACACACTTGTTCATCTCGCATGTTAAGCATGGTTTCATCTTGTGTTTAATTGCAGCAGAGATATCTTGCTCTGCTGCAATTAAACACTTTCAGAGATACCTTAATTTCACAAGGAACATGTGTGCATTGTTTCATCATGCAATCATTCAAAACATAAGAAATAACCACTAGCCTTAAAATTTATAATATGAATGTCCATCTGATAAGTAAGATCTATATATGTCGCCCAGATTGCACAAAATGAGTTATTGTTTCCACCATATTAACTGTTAGAAAGCAACCTAGATTCCAGTTATCCTGAAATAGCCATTCCACTTTGAATTCCCTTGCATCGTCCAAATTGGTGGTAAGTATGATATTTTAGGTCTCACCAGATCGCTGCTAATTATTCTGGTACAGGATGCATGGATGAACCGATATCGTGCTTTCGCCGAAGGAGTGGTGGTCATGGTCTGCCCAGTGGTTCTTGCAATTGCACTCGACAAGGTTGATCTGAAGAAAGAGGAACATGGATCTGTGATACCAATCATCATGCTCGTGGTCGCTGCCATTACCTTAATAGCCGGTATTTGTCCTTTCCTCATCTGCCGTTTCCCAAGTGATAGGACAGAATCCCCTCGCCCAGTGACAAGATGTTTGGCCCCCTTATCCAGTGCATTCTTAGTGGCACTTGCCTGCTGGGTACATTTTATTATCTTTGGCAAATGGTCATACCCTGTAATTGGTGCTGTGTTTGGACTCTGTTTTGTGATCCCCACTGCCAGATACTGCTATGGAAACGATGCCGCAGCAGGGGGCATCAGAGGACATTACAGTACACTAGAGAACTCGCTTGAGTTCTCGGCTGGTATAACTGCACTGCTGTTTGTGGGACTGGAAGGCTTGGCGTTGGAGGGTCAAATTAATAAGAGCGATAAGGCAACACAAGGTCGTCTAACAAAACCATTGGGCGCAAGCTTCTTCGCTTGTGTTTTGGGAGCGTGCTTAATGCTCCTTGAGACCACTCCCCTGCTTATAAAGGACCGCGACATCATAAAAAATCAGGTGATTAAGGTCTTTGATTTCCTCATGACATGTGCCATCTGCTTGGTCATGTTTTTCATCATGCAAGAACTACTCATGAAGATACAAGCATTGCTTCTATTTGCACCTCCATTCTTCGTCCTCATGGTGCTTGTATATAATCATGCCGTGGCCAACAATGCACAAAACAGTGAAAATTATGAACCAGCGCCACTTGAACTTACCAAAGTAACATTTACTGGATTCCTGGCCGTGTCGATACCAAGCATCAGCAAAGATTCGCTCAACAAGGGAACACACTGGTTCATACTCCTTGCTGCACTAGCTATTGTTTCAGGTCTGGGATGGAGGCAACTGACACATTACAAGTCAGACAGCATCAAGAAAGCGGCGAACGTCGCTTCATTTTGCACTCATCTCCTCATTGTAATTGCCGCAATTCCATTCACAGTCATGGCCGGAGATGCTCTCTCTTGATCATGTTTGTATGCAGAACCTGGTATTAATACATATTTACCTTTATAAAAAATAGTGTAGCCACTGGTAACTTTGAATGACCATCTATGGTTCAAACTTCTCACTGGCAGTGGCAGATCACTAATACAAGTATTTCAGTTTGGTATTCTTGCATGCTTATTTTTTCCCGAAGAGATTCTTTCATTCTTCTTTCCCATCAAAATTCTAGTCAGTAGGGAGCTTGCCCCTCCTCTTCCCTCTCTCAAAAGAAAAAAAATTCCAATTTTATTTACATTACATTTTACAATACATATCGTCCCAATGTCATGCCATACCGAAATTTTCAGCAATTCATAGCTTGCCTTGAGCCACATCACCTCTATTTTTATCACCATAATGATTGGCTTGCATATAGATCTATCCATCTCATCAGTTAGCCCGCACCCCATCTCCAATTTCTCCTTGCCGGCACTAAACAGGACCAATAGAGGCGGCAGTTTTGCAGCCTCTGTCCGCTTGCTTTCCTCTTCTCTAAACTACTCCGGCCGATCCAAAATCTAAGCACTTCTGTCCATCCATATTCCATAGGGTCCACCACCTTGTCGTTTTGTTGCCACTCCTTTTGCGGGCTCATCATCTAGCTAGAAGTGCCCAAATTTTGGACCGAAGGGATTACATTTTTCAGATGCTATATATAATACTCTTCCACCAAGCAGCAGCCCACGGAGCACTAGCTTCCTCAGATCCTCCAGAGCCCAGACACACCCCCTTGATTCTTTTCCGACCGGCTGGGTAATACAGAAATCTGGATGTTAGATCAGTCAGTGGGTCTCGGGCCGAGCTCATCCGCTGAGCCATGGTGGCCCCGGCCCAACTCCAGACTCCCATGGCTGCTGTGGCAGAGCTCGCCCCATGCACATTAACTCAGCTCGGCGCCACAGGCTTCTCCCTTTTCATTGATATAAAGCAGAAGTTTATGACTCCCAGCACCTGGAGGTTTATAAGAAAGTAAAAAAAGGCTTACTCTCTATTTACAATTTGCGCTAAGTGTCTCGCTCCTGCTACATTAATTCACATTATCGCTTCTTCAAAATTTGTTGAGCAGTGATGACTCCTTGTATTTGAGCAACCATGTGGATTGTAGAAAGTATTTTCATTGGAGGAAAAAAAAATATTCAGACTGATCTGGTCAGCCATCCTTGTATTATTTTGGAGACATATACAAAAATCAAATCTTCTCTAATGAAATGATATAGATATAAAAATTACCTCAGCCATCATGTTGGGAGGAAAAATGCGAGAGCAATGATAGTCTTTGGTTTCTTTATGATATAGAATTTTTATAAATACCTGATTTAAATTTGTATGAACACTAATCATCCAGAAATTTTTAAATAAGAATGGTTTGTAGAATGGTTTGGTGTCAGTTGATCTTAAACTGGAATAGTTTCTGAATAAAACTGAATTCTGGAGGAGACTTTATTTGATTTTAAATAGGCCATAAGACAAAATTACAAAGATAGTGAATTCTATTAAGGTTACCAGCACAAAAATCCCAGACCATAACATGAAATATTTAGGCTATTTACTCCCTTTGTTCTTAAATTGTTGTCGATGTTGACTTTCTATGTTATGTTTCAATTTTATTTAGTGATAAAACAAACCTTAACAAACTATATGATAACTTCTTAGAATTTTTAAATAAGATGAAGTCAAACGTAACCTAAAAAAGTCGACGGTGACAATAATTTAAGTAGGGGGCATCAAATTTCTAAATATAATGATTAGTCAATTGTGGTAAATATTTTTCTATTGTTATATGTAGAGTACTCTTATATAAATATATAATAGACACTTGATTAAGATATATAATTTCATTTGTGTACATTTGAAGGGCACTGCGTTTTACTCTTCTCAGGAGTTAACGTATGGACGAATGGTGTCCCAACTCAACCAAATCCATTAATCACACTTATCCAAGATGTCTAATCTTTGGCCTGTGTCTTTGTCTGATCCTGCTCATCTTGGAAACCTTCTGCAGATTGCTTATGCTGATCCTTCTCAATATCATCAGTCTTACACTCTCTGATTTTACCCCACATCATACTGTAAAGACTTCCGATCAGCAGAATTCCTCCAATGATGCTGTCATGGAAGAGAAATGAAAAGACAAAACATTCACCACTGATTTTACTACTGCAACTCTTATCAATAAATAACAAAAACATGATATACCTGCCAAGGTGAACAATTTCTCCAAGAAAGAACGATGAGCAAAATATGGTGAGGACGAAGCAGAGTGGGGTCCAAGCAGCGAAGAATATGGGCCCTTTCTTCTGTAGGCACCAAGTTTGCAGATAATAAGATACTCCTGTCACCATGAAACCCTGATCCATTCATCAATGCAGAAACCGGTTTGTTAGTAATCATAGTGCACGCAATTGACATATACATGTACTAAAATCAATACAAAAACTAAAAAAGAAGGGTAGAAGAAAAAACAGGGCAGAATATACAGAGTATAATATGGCGATCAAGCTGATATCGAAGTGCAGCTTCCATCTGGAGAAGTCCCGTTCGGCAATCACCGCAACAACGAACGACTGCACCGTGCTGAACACGCACTGTGTCACGGTCACAACCATCTTATTCGGATACTCCTTGAGCACCGCAGTCTGCACAGCCAACCCACAAGAACAGACCGCCGTTCAGCTATGGTACTCGGTACACGCAGGTAATAACTAACAAAAGCTCAGGGTTATTATAGATTGCACAATGCAAAATGGCCATTGATCTGGGAAGAAGACACGTGAGATGGGTCGCAAGGAAGTATATAATGGGTGGATAAAGTCCAACTTTGACCTCTCAACAATTGCATGTCTAACTTCTATCCTCAGCCTCTTTCGCTGGTTCAAGAAGGAATAATGAGAGTTAGAGAGATCAATCGAGGATGGGAAGGTAAACGAGAAGGCCATGTCAGATCCTAGTCAACATGGCCATATGAGTAAAACCATGATGAAAACCACTTACATACTAATGTGAACAGTACAAGGGATGAAGCACGAAAATTAAACCAAAACAATAGTTGAGGGACCAAAGTTCGACTTTATGACCTGTAAGACCATCCAAAGAGACCACACGAAGATCGAAAGAATCATAAGGAATGTCCATATTATCCACAACCCCTTGCCAACAATTGCGTTTGAGCTCGCCGGGTGGGAGGAAAAGGCACGGTGATGGTTGACAGGGCCCAGTGGTGGCCCAGTGAAGAAGGCAATGGTGAAGACTCCACCAAGGCATAGCGCTACGCTGGTGATCTTTGCTATGCCTGAAGGGTGCTTCAGCTTGACTTCTTCCATCCTGATACGGATTTCAACATTTTTAATCAGTTGCTAGGAAGAAGGTGAAAGCAGGCAAGGAAAGGAAGGTGTTCTGCTCATGGTGGGCTACTCATGATACGGTTGAACAACCTCAATAGCACGGCCAGGAAGAAGGTGACTGCGGGCAAGGAGCTGTCAGCTGCAGATGCCACAGTCGCAGAGGTAAACTTGAGGCTCACATGGTACAGATTTACGCCAAGTGTAATCCTGGGAAAAAATGGAAATAAACAAATGTTTCTATGGGTAAATACGGGAGTAGTCTTGTTTTGCAGAAATTTTTAAACACTGCAAACATGTGCCCATACCCGATTAAGGCACAAAAGAAGAGCTTCAAGAGCACCCACGGTGACATGGATCGTGCATGTTTCCTGCAAGTCAGATAGTTCTGCACACCTTCAGCAAATCAAACCTTACGAACTTGCAAGTATACATATCGTTGCGAAAAAAATGTTAAATCTCTTTATATCAGTGTCCACCGTTCTTTTCCTAATCTTACGACCGGTATTATCAGTGTCTTTTCCAGACAAACCTAAATTAACTTGAACAGTTGGTACCTATGTAGATAAAGAGCTATAGGCAGCAAGAGGACAGAGCCAGCTGCCTGGCGATAGAAGATGTAGACGTAGGTGTTCATCCCGTGGTCGAAGGCTGCCTTGGATATCACAAACATGCCAGTATAGATCAACTGTATAGCGATGGCAGCTCCATAAGGCTTCACGATTGCTTCCATGTCCACCATTGACACACTTTAGCAAGCTCCTCTTTCCTAGACCCGAGTAGCGCAGCCGACAGTGCGGGAGCGGGAGAACTGGTGGGTGTGTGTGTGTGTGTGTGTGTGTGTGTGTGTTTTGTCTGGTGGGTGTATAGGGAGCTAGCTCTTTTGTGGTGGGTTCCCCGTGGGGGTAGGTGAGAGAGATATATAATACTAACATAAGTAACATTTAATTTCTCTCCGTTGATTATGGAATCCGATTCGACCAAGCATAGTTATTGCTTTCCTAGTCTTAGATGGCCCCACGCTACAGCAACTTGCATGAAACTGCCAATGACCAAGAGAGCTTTCCAAGCTGAACAACAGGATAATGACATGCAAAAATTTTTATTTCCTGTAAAAAGCAAATAAGCAAGGTCAATATAAGCTATATCCTCTGCTCCTAAGATCAACAATTTACCACTCTGCACTCTGTACTCGTGTTATAGATATACGAGTTCAAAGTCCTAATCATCACATAAGAATTAGCTAGGTTCTCGGCCTGGGTATTTATGGTTCTATTACTGATTTGAACTAACCTTCTTTTCCTATAAGAATGAAATAGAAGCGGAGGGAGAAGAAATTCAACAAGCAAAGTCAAATTCATGGCAGAATTAGGAACAATCCTAGGACAACACAAGTGAAGACAAACACATACTCCCTCTGTTTCAGTCCTAGGAGTTGATGGAAACGATCCTTCGCCGGGTGGTCATATTCCATTTCATATCAGCTGGGTCATTATTTTAGACGATCTTTTACAAAAGTAATTGGGAATGAACGATGATAGAAAGCATATGCTAACTTACTAGAAAATATTTAAGCATTTGTTAAAAAACTATCTTACACCTGGCGAAAATAGGTGTTTAAATAGGTATAACTATCTTACAAATTAGCCTTAAACACCAGCCTGCCACCACGTGCTAACTTAAGCATTCTTCCCCTCACAAACACCTCGTACTAGAAATAAATAGTTTTTTTTTTTATAGCTTAAGCATCCTTACAAGCACTTCCATTGTAAATGCTTTACCACTAAAACTCCTCTTCAACTTGGAAGTACAATTCTAAAACACCTAAAGTTTATATGAAACTTCCATAAAATTGTTACCTTCTATGAAAATAGGCCCTAAATCTCAAGGGTCATTGATAGAGCAACATTCACCTCACGTTCGCAATCGCAACTTGACGAGAGCACAGTATCTGGCATATCCGAAATCGCACTTCTTCCCTCCCCCTCACTTCGCTCCGAAATGGCGCGCGCATCCCTGCTGACCCTCCGGCCTCCGACGACCTCTTTCCCTTTCCCCATCGGCGCCGGCGGACGCAGCCGCCACCACTGGTCCCCACCGGCGGCCCCGGTGCCGCTTCCCCGGCGGTCACACCTGCAGTGCCGCGTCGCCTCCTCCTTCCGGCGGCTGCCGGCATTTGGGACTTCGTCTCCGGCGGACAAGGGGGTGCCGCGGCTTCGTTTCTCGCCGTCAGGCGAGGTATGGAGCTCTTCCGGCAGGTAGATGGAGCTCTTCATCACGTTACTTTCTTGACCCCGCTCTGCTTTCGTAATTACCGTGGAGGTCCCGGCAGGGTGCTATATTTTACGTTCGTAGACTGGCTTTTGACAAATATCACTTCTCCTCTCGGTTGCATTGCAGGGAGATGTGGCTGGATCATTGGCGGACTTCGACAAAGCGATCGAGATGGATCCACAGCAGAAGCAATGTACGACCTCCTAACCTCTGCATTGTGAATGTCGTTATGGCTGCAATTTGCAGTCATGCTCTGTTTTCCTGAACTCATTATATCACCGGTAACAAAAACATCTATCTGCTGCTACGCCATGTCGCAGATCTTTGGCAGAGGGGCCTGTCATTGTACTACCTTGACAGGTGCGTAAACGTGATTTGATTGAATGATTATCCTGAAGTTGGAATGAAAACTCTATAATGCGTCCGTTATCTGAACAAAATATAGGTTTGAAGAAGGTGCAGAGCAGTTCAGGCTGGTTGTTGCGGCGAACCCGAATGACACTGAGGAGTCCATATGGTGCTTTCTGTGTGAGGCTCAGCTGTATGGTGTCGGAGTTAACCGGCGATTGCTCGCCGACAGTGAGAAGTGGAACACACGCGAACGCTTGGAAACGGAGACACACGGAATTGGTGCTGCAAAAACTGGCAGCGTTTTCTTGGTTTACTTGCGGAATATTAGAGTCTAACTACAGGCCGTTGTGGCCTCCTACATACGCGCCATGACTCAGCATGCAAGCCGTCATGGCGCGCCATGGACGCGCTCTGTGCGGACGTGCGCACGAGGAGCTCAAAACCCGCTGGACCAAACAGGTGGCCAGCGTTGAACAAACAACAACTGAAGACTCGGAAAACATGCAGAAGTAAACTATCTGACTAGAGACGATGCGCAGGAGTTATTCCAACATTTCTCCCCCCTAATCCTAAGCGCATTCACCTGATAACTTGACGACGCCGATCCTGCTGCGCAGCTCCAAGAAGCGCACGCGGCCGAGCGCCTTGGTGAGGATGTCCGCTAACTGTTGTTCTGTTGCCGTGTACTTGAGGACGATCCTGCTCTCTTCCACACAGTCCCGGATGAAGTGATATCTGATCTCAATGTGTTTGCTCCGGTCGTGGAAGACTGGGTTCCTGCTCAACGCGATGGCAGACTGATTGTCCACCCTCAGCTCTGGCACTCCAGACTCAGAACCGAACATGTCAGCTAAGAGACGAGCTAGCCATATACCTTGACATGCAGCCGTTGAAGCCGCGATGTATTCTGCTTCACATGAGGAGAGCGCCACCACTTTCTGTTTTGCTGATTGCCATGTGATGGGATTTCCGCCGAGGAAAAAAACAACTCCACTGGTGCTCTTCCGAGTGTCGATGTCGCCTCCCATGTCTGTAATACCCTACTTTTCAGAGGCAAAAGAAAAAGAAAAGAACAGAAATAAAATAAATAAATAAACTCGAAAAGAGACAAAAATCGCTCCAAATTTGAACCTTTTTCTAAAGTCCTTACCTTGACATGATTTCCAAAATAAAATTTCACTAAATAATTGAACCCAGTTTGAATTTGGAATTTTTGGAAAATAAAATATGTGCTCAAGTGCTTGCGTTCATTTAAAAGTTTACTAAAATTTGAAGCTTTTGAATTTACAACAAATAAAATCAAAGTAGAATTAAATCCCAAAGTGATTTACAAATTCTTTTTGAATTTCAAACCTGCACAAAAATCACATCATACGCATTTCCGTATTTTATTTGATTTGTTTTGTGTGTTTGATCAGCTTTCGTTTTTGTTTGAATTTGAAATCTCTTCAAATTCAAATTCCAGAAAAAAAAAAAATCAAATCAATTCCTTTCCAATCTCCTCTCGGGCCGAATCCTCTTTTCCTTTCCCCCTCGGCCCAGCTCCTCCTCTTCTCTATCTCCCCTGCGCAGCCCAGCCTCCTCCGGCCCGCTCCCTCTCTCTCCGGCCCAGCAGCGGCCTGCTCCAGCCCGCGCCCTCCCCCTCTCGCCGACAGGTGGGCCCCGCCTGTCGGGGTTCTTCCCCGCGTGGCGCGCCGCCGCGCCGCCGGCCCCTACCGCGACCGCGACCCGCGCCCGCCGCCGCCGTGTCCACCACCGTGCCCCGCGCCACCGCCTTCCTGTGCCGAACCGACCTTAGGGTCTTTAAAACGGCGCCGCGCCCCTCCTTTGTCCCTTCTTCCTCACTCCCTCCCTCTCCGACTCGAGCTAGGGTTCCGGCCCTCCGGTGATCTCCCTCTTCCGGCCTCCTTCGCCGCCGCGGTGCACACGGTGAGCACCGCCTGGAGCTCCCCTTCCCCCTCGGCCTCTCCTTCTCCATTCTCTCGCATCGCGCGCACCTCCCCGCCGAGCACCGCCATGGCCGTCGCCCTCCTCTCCGATCCCGGCCACCATGGAGCCCTCCCCGACTCGGTTAAGACCACCCAAAGCTCTCTCACCCGCGCGCACACGTTCACACTCGCCCAAACTCGCCCCCACGCACCCGCGCACCACTTTCCCTTTTGCCCACCGCCGCGGCCCACAACTCCGGCGAGCCCTTGAGGCCGCCCCGTCGACTGTCGACATCGACACGTAGAACACCCGGCTCCGCCTTCGCGCGCTGACCCCCGTCGACCACTTCGCGTCGTCTCTCTCCCCTCCGTAACGCCGGCGGCGAGTAATCCGGTGAGCCACCGCCGCGCGACCCTTTCTCCGACCATCTCCCAGCCCGGTGCATCCGGTGCACCGTGGTCCACAGGCACGTGCCCACCCGGTCCACCGCACAGTGGACAAAATCCACAGAACAGTACGCCTGACCCCCCTGTCCCACATGTCAGTCACACATCCCTTTTTCCTAAAGAAAAATAAATCCAGAAATTCCAGAAATTCCCAGAACCCTGTACATTTTGCATATAGGCCCCTGACCTTTTCAATAATCCTGTTTAAGCCCTGCATTTTTACAGAAAAGTACCTAAACTTTTCTGTAATTATGTTTTAACCCCTGTCTTTTTGCACTCAGACCCCCAAACTTTTTCATAATTACAGATAGGTCCCTAGACTTATTCTGTAATTACACTTAAGCCCTCAAAAACCCGTTTATAATTACAAATCAGCCCTCCAATCTTCAAACGTCCATATCTTCTTAATCCGAACTCCGTTTTGGGTGATTTTTGCGCCCACGGGTTCGTGGAATCGCGAAGTACCTCATGGTGCTATCCATGGAGCCCCACACTAGGTTTAGAAATCTTTACCTCCTGAAATATCTCTCACTCTTTATATCTTTTCTCAACGGATCATGCGATGATCACTCATGTCGCAAATATCTGCGCATGTACACCTAACCCATCCTGTGATGCTATTCCACCTAATATCTCCCGCACCCTCACTTCACCTCTGCATAACCTATTCATTCTTTTGCTCGCTAGCGTTAAACCTAGCGATCATTCGTACCATTCCATTTCCAACCTAGTACCCTTGTCTTATCACAAACCCAATCTCGAACCTAACCCAAGCCAATCACCCCTCGCTCAATCAAACCTAACCCATCTTATGGTACTAATCTGCCTAATATCTTCCTTATCACAAACCCTACTTCATCCTTGTAGTCCGCATTCATTCTTATGCTCACTGTCTATAAACCTAGCAAACCTTAGTGTCATCTCACTTCAAATCAAGTAACCGCCTTTCATCGAAAATTCGACCTGACCTTAACCTATATCAATCATCACTCGATCAAACCTAACCTAGTATCCTCGCCCAACCCCTTTTGATTTATTGCTCTGCTCTTTTAATTGATCTTCTATTGGATCTTATTGGAGTTACCTGGTATTTTAATTGCCAGCTGCCTTTATTGAATTTTGGCATTTTATCTGCAGTCATGCATTCATACCGCGCATAGTCACGTACACACGCTGCATATACCATCGCCTGCATTCATGCATGTTCTTTTACAGAAATAATGTAGAAGCTTGCATATTAGATATGCACGCAACCACCATCAATGAAGCGCATGCATCTCATCACCATCACCCCAAGACGTTCACCCAACGAAGACCATATGCATAACCACACACCCATGTTCATATATTAGAGAAAATAGATAACTAATATTTTGTCTAGGTGAATATGGCCCTTACAAGGCCAGGTATATCACCTATGACATATAACCTGCTCTGCATTAGTATGCTGCATCATGCATGGTTAAGTCTCTCGTTCTTCGCGAAGTTTCTTTGGATCCTATTTGGCTTTTCTTGATCCTTTATTCCTTTTGTTCTTTTATTTCTTTTGCGGTAGTTTATACGTACTGTTTTATGCGCTAGTTACGCGAGAGTCGAGGAAGAGCCGGAAGAATTTGAAGAGCTGCTGAGGACTTGAAGCGCGAAGACCAACCCAGAGATACAAGCTCCAAGTACGAAGAGCAACTCAGAGAATCAAGCCTCGAGTCAGAGTTTAAAGATTAGGAAAGCGATTTGCAGGCAAGCCCTAACTCCTATTGATCATGTTGAACCCATGATTACAAATGATCCTATTTAGAGCTTGATTTCAAATAAAACCTGCATGGAATTTAAAATGATTTAAATGCTTAGAATGACCTAAGTATTTGTGATTGCCATCCCTTGATAACTGCTTATCCAAATTCCCTTGATAAACCTAGGAATCCACCATCATTAATTCTTTAATGATGTGTTGGATCAATATGCTGCTTAGGACTCTTTCACACCGTGTATTTAATAATCTGACTCACATGCTTTTGCGAAAATATGTGCGTGCTTGGTGTTGTGTGCGTAAAGTGAAAATGGGTGGGATTAGTAAGTGCAACCCATAGTGGGGGTATGTTTTAGACGGGTGCAAGCGAGGTAGTCCTCAGTGGGGAGGCTATCTCTGGGACGCTACTCCTCGCAGGAGGGTAGCTATTGAAGATGCTTGCATCGGTCGTATAAGGACCGGTTCTTGTGCCGCCTGGCCTAGCAGCAGTGCAACCACGAGGCCCTATTATGGGTAGGGTTTGGAACCACACCCTACCAGTGATCGCCCGGCACCACCAGGAGGCAGGGAGTTGCAACCGGGAGCCAGGAGAGGATCTTGACGAGGTTGGCGTCGGGTCTGGCAAGTGAAAGTTGATGGCCATGATATTTATATTGATGTGAAGCCCCTGGTCGCTGATTTTCCGGGGTGGTACCGAGGTGACACTGGGCAGGTACGGGACCATTAGTATCCAGTTTCCGAACCAGTGCACTGGGGAGGACTGGGTACCCTTGTGGGGAAAGTGTACAACCTCTGCAGAGTGTAAGAATCTATCCGGATAGCCGTGTTCCACGGTATTGGACAGTGCGAAAGCCATGGCCACACATGATTAGATTTTTTTTTTCTGCGTGAGTTATCCTTGGTGTGTGTGTTTTTGGAAAAACGCCGGTTTGGAGCCGTGCGCTGGTTTCCGGCCAGCATAGCATAAAATTTGGGAACTGGCGGGAAAGGTTTTATTCTCCCCCAGGGCCAATCAACCCCATTAAGTTAATTACCATACCTGACTTAGTTTGCGAACTGGTTTTGTTTTCAAAACCAACCCTTGCATAAAATTGGCTTTCCGCCGATACACTGAACCCCCAGCCTCATCCTTGTTTACATCCCTGCATACTATTTACCCCTTGCTTTAGGGTTTGCTGAGTACATTATGTACTTATGGGTTTGTCCGTAATGTTTTTAGAGAGAGAAGCCCCGTAGAAGACGACGGTGTTTGGTTTTCGTTCGCACTCAAGTCTGCCTGTAGGCTTGGGCCGTGTTTCCGCTGATTGTCTGCTTCACCAATAGTCGGACGGGCGGACTTGGATAGCTCTGTATCCTTGTCAAACCGCCACTAAAGGTGATATCTCAGGTATTATAATATTTACCTATACGAAGTATGCTTTTGATTACCATATCTGTGTTCTTATGCGTACCAGCTACTGATCCAGGGACTGGTACATGATGCACAACATGCTCCAGAAATTGGGGTATGACAGAGGGGTATCAGAGCAATGCTTGACTGTAGGACGAAAACCTAGGACTAGTCGCGCTCGAAAAAGATTATTTTCAAAACTATTTGCAAAATATTCCATATTACCTTCCCCTTTCTGTTTAAAAACCCCTCTGCTCCTTTCAACGTCAAGAGAAAAGAAGCCTCAACCAAAAGTACCTGCGTGCAGAAGTCCCCAATACAATGGGCAACCACGACTATGTAATCATAGAAGTGGAAGGCGTATCGTACCAGGTGTACCGCGCACCTGACATGGTTCCTGAACCAACAGACAAGGCCAGAACTGCTAAGAAGACCAAGACCCAGGGGACATGCTACAATTGTCATGAACCCGGACACCAGTTCTCCGACTGCCCCTCGTATGGATTAAGCGAAGATGAAGAAGATTCAATAAATGACATAGAGAGAAACCTGCCTGCACTTCCGGTACCACCTGGAGATGCCCGCTCATCGGTACAGGAGCGTGAGAAACAAGAAGTAAGGAGTAATATGGACAACACGCACCTGTCGCTAACTCCCATCATCGGGAGTATACTTGAAAGGTTGAGCAGTTTGGAAGAGTCAATGAAGAGGTTTAGTGGAGGAATCATCCACCTCACACAAGACGAGCAGCCTCAGAACCCCAGCAAGAGCTGCGAACAGAAAAGAAAGAAGAACAAACAGGCATCAAATCAGGTCACGCGTGAAAAGATCAAGAAGCCAAGACACTACGACCACTGTAAAGATCCAGAGCATACGATAGCCAGTTGTCCTTTCTACAAACAAGGACCTATCCTTTCCCAACGGACCCACGAGCACGACCACCCAAACAGCACCAGTCTGCCATCCCAGAAGGTCTGGAAGATACCACGGACAAACCGGAAGTGTTACAAATGTCGAGAACGTGGGCACCTTGCAACGGATTGCACTGAAGCCCGTGAATAAAGGAAACAAGGACATCAATAACTGATGTCAAGAATTGCAAGGTAGCCAGGCGTCACCCACAGGCAGCCATGTTATATGTGCCAGAATCTCATGAGTAGGTCCTACATGATGGCGATTTAGGGCTTCGCCCAGCACCATGAAAGGACGCTATCCTCATGCAAGAGCTGTAGTAACGATATAGAATAATGGTTGTACCTGCAAGGCACCTTGTGGTTTGACCAAGTGGACTGAACAAGAACTGTAAGATATTCTATAAGTAACAAAAGGATACCAGTGACGTCCTAATCTAAATATGGATTCAAGTCGCAGTCTGTGCTCGAGAGAGATTGAGTTGAGAAGTGAAAGCTCAAAGAACTCAATGATCATGTGGCACGTACCCAAATAACTTCGAGACAGCAACGCAATGAGGTCTTTTTACCACAGAAATGTGGGCAACAGTTTTCCTTTTAACCGACCAAGTCATGTGACCCCCTCGATTCTTTTTGGTCAAGGACTATTGGTCGAGTTCTGATGCCAGCAGAAGAAATCGATAGTCTACCTACCCATAAGCCTTAAGCCTCGATCTTAGCACGCTAACATCATAAAACCACAACAAACAAATCGCGTTGTTTGAGTGATTCGAGGGTTTCCGTTGTTTTTGCTCGGTGTTTCTATGTTTGAGTGCTCAAACCAAACATCATAACAACAAGAATCAAAAGATAAGAGCAACTTAATGTCAAATCGTTCCCCAACCTATACCTAAACCCTGCCAAGGCAAGCATCACATCAAGGAGGTGTCAGCTCAGAGTCAAGCTCATCAGAAGTTTAATCCAACCACAGCAAAGGTCACAGGTCAGTGGGAAAGTTTACATGAGGCAGTACCAAATGAAGGTCAAGATGTCAGTCGCCTGTCAACCAACACAAGCAAAGCTTGACCAAGGAAGTGAAGCAAATGACAATTGAAACGATGATGAAGGAGTCTCAGCCGACACCACCATTGATCCAACTCGAAATTCAATGGTCCCACACCAACCAAGCAGCAAGAGCTAGCAGCCCATAACCATGGAACCTCCACAGTGAGAGAACCCTGTCACGGACAAAGCTCACATCTCTTGTCCATGACAGCGCTGACAAAGATCTGTTGGACAGTAATGGATACCTCAGAAATGACCCCAAGCGAGACTCGAGAAAGGTCGCTGATAGCTTGAATAAAAGTGGAACATGATTCAAGAGAATCAAAAGCTGCCCATATGGCAAGCAACATAGGAGCCAGACCCCTGGAAAGAGTAATAGTAATACACAAGTACTCGAAAGTCTTCCCAATAAACCACCAGTAAGCTACTTGACGAAGACCAAGGAGTTCCTCAACAGGCTAATTCCAGAACAAGTTCTCAATGGACAAAAGCCAGTATCAGCGTAGCGCAGCGGAAACGTAGTGGGCCCTAACCCACAGCCCAGGATCGAATGACTGGTACGATCAGTTAAAGGAAATCCAAGTCTGTCCCCAAAACTGACTTAAGGATCCAAGCACCACAAACAGAAGGTCTGAAAATGAGACGCATCCATGACAGTCTTCTGTCACTCAGTGAGGACCTCAGTTAATATATATATGGTATTAGAAGCGAAATACCATAAACCTGCAGTGTCAGATGTTGGCAGAACCAAACAGAATGAGAGCAACAACCTTAAGGACAGTATTGCATCCTCTTCAGGATTTTTATGCGTATGCCCATGATGATCATACAGTCAGAATCAATCCTCTCATCTGTTCTCCTTTTGCGACAGACTTCGAGAGTGATTGCATTCATACCTATTATCCACAGTCCGTTGCTGCAAAAGCTGAAGCATTGAAGCTTTTTAGCGTGAGAAATCAACTAACTAGTTCCCCTAGTGGAAAGGTGAACCTAGAGCTAGATAACGGCAGTTTGCTAGCTCTGAAGCATATGTCTTTCAGAACCATGTTAAGGGAAGAGTCTGCTAACCAGCTGGCAATGTTTGTGCCATGTTCCCTTCCATACCCTGCTGTAGTCAAGTCAATGCCCTCTTGGACAATTTCCCAAACAGTCCAAGGTGCATTACCAGCTAATTTAACCTGTCAAGAGGACAAACATCTGGTTAGGGACAGTGCTGTTCTAAAGCTGAATCTTGACAGAGAGTCTGTTCCAGACTCATTCTCGAATATGGTGTCCTGTAAGACGGGATGTCAGAACTGTGATCCCACCATAATAAACAGAAAAAGTGTCAGCACATCAGACCAGAAATAGTGGTTCAGATCACATGAGAGATTTGTGAAGACAGTCAACATGTTGCACCCTGCATAGATCAGAGTACTCAGAATCATCAGCCCTTCACAGGAAAGGTTGAGAAGCCAGCTAACAACCTCGCCCCGAGCAGTGCTCCGAGATGACCAGAGTTCAAGGCAACCACGCAGTATCAACCAGAGAACCCCGAGTGAAAATCCTTAAGTGGGGTAGGATTTTCAGTCAGCGAGCCCTAAAAATAATAATAATAAAACAACCCTGAAATCGAAAACCTTAAGCTGCCTTCACGTGATGAAGCAACCGGCGTGGGAGATCCATAGAAGCAAGAAACTCTGTCTGTTCGCAAGCTTCGCGTTCTCTTGCAATGAAGAGAATCCTCACAACGTTAAGAAGCCCCCAACAAAGTTTTGGATGTTACAATCGTCAAGCACGAAGACCCGAGAGAAGAACCGCTCCACCCAGAAGACCTTGCAAATCTCGAGGACGAGATTTCTTTTAAGTGGGGTAGATCTGTAATACCCTACTTTTCAGAGGCAAAAGAAAAAGAAAAGAACAGAAATAAAATAAATAAATAAACTCGAAAAGAGACAAAAATCGCTCCAAATTTGAACCTTTTTCTAAAGTCCTTACCTTGACATGATTTCCAAAATAAAATTTCACTAAATAATTGAACCCAGTTTGAATTTGGAATTTTTGGAAAATAAAATATGTGCTCAAGTGCTTGCGTTCATTTAAAAGTTTACTAAAATTTGAAGCTTTTGAATTTACAACAAATAAAATCAAAGTAGAATTAAATCCCAAAGTGATTTACAAATTCTTTTTGAATTTCAAACCTGCACAAAAATCACATCATACGCATTTCCGTATTTTATTTGATTTGTTTTGTGTGTTTGATCAGCTTTCGTTTTTGTTTGAATTTGAAATCTCTTCAAATTCAAATTCCAGAAAAAAAAAAAATCAAATCAATTCCTTTCCAATCTCCTCTCGGGCCGAATCCTCTTTTCCTTTCCCCCTCGGCCCAGCTCCTCCTCTTCTCTATCTCCCCTGCGCAGCCCAGCCTCCTCCGGCCCGCTCCCTCTCTCTCCGGCCCAGCAGCGGCCTGCTCCAGCCCGCGCCCTCCCCCTCTCGCCGACAGGTGGGCCCCGCCTGTCGGGGTTCTTCCCCGCGTGGCGCGCCGCCGCGCCGCCGGCCCCTACCGCGACCGCGACCCGCGCCCGCCGCCGCCGTGTCCACCACCGTGCCCCGCGCCACCGCCTTCCTGTGCCGAACCGACCTTAGGGTCTTTAAAACGGCGCCGCGCCCCTCCTTTGTCCCTTCTTCCTCACTCCCTCCCTCTCCGACTCGAGCTAGGGTTCCGGCCCTCCGGTGATCTCCCTCTTCCGGCCTCCTTCGCCGCCGCGGTGCACACGGTGAGCACCGCCTGGAGCTCCCCTTCCCCCTCGGCCTCTCCTTCTCCATTCTCTCGCATCGCGCGCACCTCCCCGCCGAGCACCGCCATGGCCGTCGCCCTCCTCTCCGATCCCGGCCACCATGGAGCCCTCCCCGACTCGGTTAAGACCACCCAAAGCTCTCTCACCCGCGCGCACACGTTCACACTCGCCCAAACTCGCCCCCACGCACCCGCGCACCACTTTCCCTTTTGCCCACCGCCGCGGCCCACAACTCCGGCGAGCCCTTGAGGCCGCCCCGTCGACTGTCGACATCGACACGTAGAACACCCGGCTCCGCCTTCGCGCGCTGACCCCCGTCGACCACTTCGCGTCGTCTCTCTCCCCTCCGTAACGCCGGCGGCGAGTAATCCGGTGAGCCACCGCCGCGCGACCCTTTCTCCGACCATCTCCCAGCCCGGTGCATCCGGTGCACCGTGGTCCACAGGCACGTGCCCACCCGGTCCACCGCACAGTGGACAAAATCCACAGAACAGTACGCCTGACCCCCCTGTCCCACATGTCAGTCACACATCCCTTTTTCCTAAAGAAAAATAAATCCAGAAATTCCAGAAATTCCCAGAACCCTGTACATTTTGCATATAGGCCCCTGACCTTTTCAATAATCCTGTTTAAGCCCTGCATTTTTACAGAAAAGTACCTAAACTTTTCTGTAATTATGTTTTAACCCCTGTCTTTTTGCACTCAGACCCCCAAACTTTTTCATAATTACAGATAGGTCCCTAGACTTATTCTGTAATTACACTTAAGCCCTCAAAAACCCGTTTATAATTACAAATCAGCCCTCCAATCTTCAAACGTCCATATCTTCTTAATCCGAACTCCGTTTTGGGTGATTTTTGCGCCCACGGGTTCGTGGAATCGCGAAGTACCTCATGGTGCTATCCATGGAGCCCCACACTAGGTTTAGAAATCTTTACCTCCTGAAATATCTCTCACTCTTTATATCTTTTCTCAACGGATCATGCGATGATCACTCATGTCGCAAATATCTGCGCATGTACACCTAACCCATCATGTGATGCTATTCCACCTAATATCTCCCGCACCCTCACTTCACCTCTGCATAACCTATTCATTCTTTTGCTCGCTAGCGTTAAACCTAGCGATCATTCGTACCATTCCATTTCCAACCTAGTACCCTTGTCTTATCACAAACCCAATCTCGAACCTAACCCAAGCCAATCACCCCTCGCTCAATCAAACCTAACCCATCTTATGGTACTAATCTGCCTAATATCTTCCTTATCACAAACCCTACTTCATCCTTGTAGTCCGCATTCATTCTTATGCTCACTGTCTATAAACCTAGCAAACCTTAGTGTCATCTCACTTCAAATCAAGTAACCGCCTTTCATCGAAAATTCGACCTGACCTTAACCTATATCAATCATCACTCGATCAAACCTAACCTAGTATCCTCGCCCAACCCCTTTTGATTTATTGCTCTGCTCTTTTAATTGATCTTCTATTGGATCTTATTGGAGTTACCTGGTATTTTAATTGCCAGCTGCCTTTATTGAATTTTGGCATTTTATCTGCAGTCATGCATTCATACCGCGCATAGTCACGTACACACGCTGCATATACCATCGCCTGCATTCATGCATGTTCTTTTACAGAAATAATGTAGAAGCTTGCATATTAGATATGCACGCAACCACCATCAATGAAGCGCATGCATCTCATCACCATCACCCCAAGACGTTCACCCAACGAAGACCATATGCATAACCACACACCCATGTTCATATATTAGAGAAAATAGATAACTAATATTTTGTCTAGGTGAATATGGCCCTTACAAGGCCAGGTATATCACCTATGACATATAACCTGCTCTGCATTAGTATGCTGCATCATGCATGGTTAAGTCTCTCGTTCTTCGCGAAGTTTCTTTGGATCCTATTTGGCTTTTCTTGATCCTTTATTCCTTTTGTTCTTTTATTTCTTTTGCGGTAGTTTATACGTACTGTTTTATGCGCTAGTTACGCGAGAGTCGAGGAAGAGCCGGAAGAATTTGAAGAGCTGCTGAGGACTTGAAGCGCGAAGACCAACCCAGAGATACAAGCTCCAAGTACGAAGAGCAACTCAGAGAATCAAGCCTCGAGTCAGAGTTTAAAGATTAGGAAAGCGATTTGCAGGCAAGCCCTAACTCCTATTGATCATGTTGAACCCATGATTACAAATGATCCTATTTAGAGCTTGATTTCAAATAAAACCTGCATGGAATTTAAAATGATTTAAATGCTTAGAATGACCTAAGTATTTGTGATTGCCATCCCTTGATAACTGCTTATCCAAATTCCCTTGATAAACCTAGGAATCCACCATCATTAATTCTTTAATGATGTGTTGGATCAATATGCTGCTTAGGACTCTTTCACACCGTGTATTTAATAATCTGACTCACATGCTTTTGCGAAAATGTGTGCGTGCTTGGTGTTGTGTGCGTAAAGTGAAAATGGGTGGGATTAGTAAGTGCAACCCATAGTGGGGGTATGTTTTAGACGGGTGCAAGCGAGGTAGTCCTCAGTGGGGAGGCTATCTCTGGGACGCTACTCCTCGCAGGAGGGTAGCTATTGAAGATGCTTGCATCGGTCGTATAAGGACCGGTTCTTGTGCCGCCTGGCCTAGCAGCAGTGCAACCACGAGGCCCTATTATGGGTAGGGTTTGGAACCACACCCTACCAGTGATCGCCCGGTACCACCAGGAGGCAGGGAGTTGCAACCGGGAGCCATGAGAGGATCTTGACGAGGTTGGCGTCGGGTCTGGCAAGTGAAAGTTGATGGCCATGATATTTATATTGATGTGAAGCCCCTGGTCGCTGATTTTCCGGGGTGGTACCGAGGTGACACTGGGCAGGTACGGGACCATTAGTATCCAGTTTCCGAACCAGTGCACTGGGGAGGACTGGGTACCCTTGTGGGGAAAGTGTACAACCTCTGCAGAGTGTAAGAATCTATCCGGATAGCCGTGTTCCACGGTATTGGACAGTGCGAAAGCCATGGCCACACATGATTAGATTTTTTTTTTTCTGCGTGAGTTATCCTTGGTGTGTGTGTTTTTGGAAAAACGCCGGTTTGGAGCCGTGCGCTGGTTTCCGGCCAGCATAGCATAAAATTTGGGAACTGGCGGGAAAGGTTTTATTCTCCCCCAGGGCCAATCAACCCCATTAAGTTAATTACCATACCTGACTTAGTTTGCGAACTGGTTTTGTTTTCAAAACCAACCCTTGCATAAAATTGGCTTTCCGCCGATACACTGAACCCCCAGCCTCATCCTTGTTTACATCCCTGCATACTATTTACCCCTTGCTTTAGGGTTTGCTGAGTACATTATGTACTCACGGGTTTGTCCGTAATGTTTTTAGAGAGAGAAGCCCCGTAGAAGACGACGGCGTTTGGTTTTCGTTCGCACTCAAGTCTGCCTGTAGGCTTGGGCCGTGTTTCCGCTGATTGTCTGCTTCACCAATAGTCGGACGGACGGACTTGGATAGCTCTGTATCCTTGTCAAACCGCCACTAAAGGTGATATCTCAGGTATTATAATATTTACCTATACGAAGTATGCTTTTGATTACCATATCTGTGTTCTTGTGCGTACCAGCTACTGATCCAGGGACTGGTACATGATGCACAACATGCTCCAGAAATTGGGGTATGACAATGTCAGCGTCACTGTAACCAATTAACCTTGGCCTTCCTTCTTCGTGCTTGGCATAGTGAATGCCATGCCAGCGCGTTCCGGCGACGTACCGCAGCACACGCTTGACCGCAACTAGATGTTCCTCGTGAGGCTGCTCCATGAACCTGCTGAGGTACCCCACCGCGAACGTCAAGTCCGGACAAGTGTGTAGTAGGTAGCGCAGTCCGCCGATGATCCGCCGGTACTCTGTGGCGTCCACCGGCGAGCTCGAACTTTGCTTGCTCAACTTGAGTCGCTGCTCCATCGGCGCCAAGCTTGGATTGCACGAACCCAAACCGCTGCGTTCCAGCAGCTTGCCAGCGTAGGCCGACTGACAAAGAGTGATGCCAGTGTCTCCTTGTGTCACCTCGATGCCGAGATAATATGTCAACAGCCCAAGGTCACTCATCTGGTACAGCTTCTTCATCTCCGTCTTGAATGCAGCGATCTCATCACAACTAGTGCCGGTGATAATCAGGTCATCAACATAAACACCAACGACTAGCCGTGATCCTCCTCTGATCCGAGTGTACACTCCGTGCTCAGAGTCGCTCTTCATGAACCCGAGGGACACCATGGACGCATCAAGCTTTGCGTTCCAGGCCCTGGGTGCTTGCCGAAGCCCATACAGTGCTTTGCGGAGGCGCAACACTTTGCCTTTATCTTCATCGGTGGCGAAACCTGGCGGCTGTGCGACATAGACTTCTTCCTTCAGTTCCCCATTCAGGAATGCACTCTTCACGTCCATGTGATGGACTTCCCACTTCTGGTGCGCTGCCAATGCCAACATCATGCGAACCGACTCCATGCGCGCCACCGGAGCAAAAACTTCATCAAAGTCAATGCCTGCACGTTGCACGTACCCCTTTGCCACCAAGCGAGCCTTGTGGCGCACCACGGCGCCGTTCTCATCACACTTGACCTTGAAGACCCATTTGAGGCCTATGGCGCGGTGCCCTGCTGGAAGGGTGGCGAGCTCCCACGTCTTGTTGTCATTGATTGACTTCATTTCCTCACGCATGGCCTGCCTCCAGCATGCCTCCTGCTCAGCCTCGGCGAATGTCGCAGGCTCATCTGCCGTGGTGAAGTGGAGCTGCTCGTCGAACACCCGGGGAGCGAGGTCGGGCGGCGACCCCACGCCAAGCACTGCGTCGATGGCGCGGAACCGCAGTGGGGCATCATCATGTTCAGCATCAAGATCAATATCCTGCGAGGACGGTGGCGTCACGAACTCAACAGGAGCGGGCGCCTCGGCTTGAGGCAGCGTCGGCGGCGATCGGGGCGTTGACGGCGCCGGCGATGGTGATGCCGCATCAGGGGCGGTTGGGACCGCCGCATTGTTGTAGTCGTACTCTTCAGTGTACTCGACGATGAAGGGGTCGTCGCTCGAGGTGGCGCTGCCGTTGTCATCCCAGCGCCACTGTCCCGCCTCATCAAACACGACGTCACGGGACACGACGACGCGCCCAGTGACTGGGTCGAAACAGCGGAAAGCCTTTGAGCCCGGTTCGTAGCCGACGAAAATTGTTGGCCTGCTGCGGTCCTCCAGCTTCTGCAGGTTGGGGCGCGTCTGTTTGACATGCGCAATACAGCCGAACGTGCGGAGGAAGTGCACGGCCGGCTGCTCGCCATGCCATGCCTCGAATGGGGTCTTGCCGTCGAGAGCACGTGTCGGCGCGCGGTTCAGGATGAAGACAGCGGTCGACACGGCCTCGCCCCAGAAGTAGCCGGGCAGTGCCTTGGCCTTTAGCATGCACCTTGCCATCGAGACGATGCTTTGGTTCCGACGCTCGACCACCCCGTTCTGTTGCGGAGAGTACGGGGCGGTGAGCTGTCGCTGTATGCCGCGCTGCGTGCAGTACTCCCCGAACTCAACCGAGGTGAACTCCCCCCCACGGTCAGTCCGGAGAACCTTGAGTTTGCGCCCGGTCTCAACCTCCACTGTGGCCTGAAAATTCTTGATCTCGTTCGCTGCTTGGTCCTTGCTAGACAACAGACGAAGCCACATGTATCTGCTCATATCATCAACTAGCAGCAGAAAATATTTGTTACCGCTTGGTGTTTGTGGCTGAATTGGCCCGCAGAGATCGCCATGGACGAGGTCGAGTGGCCCTGCGGCGCGACGGCGAGCCTGCTCAGGGAAAGAGGCTCGACGCTGTTTGCCGGCGAGGCAACTGTCACACATCTGGTCGACTTGATCCAGCGGTGGCAGTCCGCGTACCATCTGCTGCTGGACTAGCTTCCGTAGGGACTGGAAGCTAATGTGGCCGTACCGGGCATGCCAGCGCCATGCTTCCTCCGAGCTCCGTGCTGACAGGCACACTGGCCGCCCAATGTTCAGTTCCAGGATGTAGAGGCGCGTTGCCGATCTTTTCACACGGGCGAGGAGCTTGCGGTACTGGTCGTAGATGCGAAGGAGGCCTGCCTCGATCTCCACCTTGCAGCCGGCCTCGTCGAGTTGGCCGAGGCTGACAATGTTCGCTGTCAGCCGGGGTATGAAATACACCCCGGTGAGCGCACGATGTTCTCCGTTCTTGCACGTGAAGACGATTGTACCCCGACCTTCAATCTCCACCACGGAACCGTCGCCGAACCGAACGGTCCCGCAGATGCCGGCGTCGAGTTCGGAGAAGGCGCTCCGGGAGCCAGTCATATGGTTCGTGGCCCCGGTGTCGGGAACCCACCGGCGATGATCACGATCCTCCTTGGGGCCGAGGTCAGCGAAGACCTTCTGCTCCTCGATCTGGACCGCGCGGCGACCCTGTGTGGGCGGCGGCGGCGGTGCCAGATCGGCGTTGAGGACGACCGAGTGCGCCATCAGCAACGTGGACTCCTCTTCTTCTCCCTGGGCAACATGGGCTTGGGCTTTAGCCTCGTCCCGCTTTTTACCACGACATACCTTTGCAAAGTGTCCTTTCTTGCCGCAGTAATCACAGACATCTCCTGGGCCTGCTCCGCCGGTTTCCGATATGGGCCGGGCGTCGCGCGATCCGCTGCCTCCACGGGTGCGGCTGCGTGATCTGCCGCCTCCACGACGGTTGTTGGAGCTTGATCCGCGGTTGCCGGCGTCGCCGTCGCGGATTTTACGGCGGGCGAGCCACTCCTCTTCAGTGAGAAGCAACCGACCACTGTTATCCTTGACGGGAGCCGACGAGTTCTTCTTCCTCTGTTCGACGGCGCGAAGGCGACCGGTCACTTCCTCCACCGAGACAGTATCCAGGTCCATGAGTGTCTCAATGGAAATGGCCACTTGCTCGAGGTGGTCGGGGACGGCATGAAGGAGTCTCTTGACGACGACCTTGTCAGGGACGCCATCGCCAAGGACCCTCAGCTGGTTGGCCAGAGCTTGAAGGCGCAGCATGAATTCTTCCACCAATTCGCCGGGCTTGAACGCCGTCTCGGCGAACTCGCGGCGTAGCTTCTCGGCGTTTGCCTCCTTGACGCGTTCGACGCCGACGCGGATGGTCTTGATTGCCTCCCACGCATCGTACGCCGTCTCCTTGTGCGCCAGGCCGGCCTGCATCTCCGGTGGCACGGCACGGAGGAGGGCGGCGAGAGCGTTGCGGTCCTCGCGATAATCGCCGATGCCGGTGGACACCACCTCCCACAGGCCCTGCGCTTGCAGGTTCACCATCACCACCGACGACCATTCAGCGTAGTTCGTACGCGTGAGAACGGGGTAGGGGATGGCGGCCGAGCTTCTCTCGATGACGCGCTCGACAACGACCTCGCGCCCTTGGCTGCGGCGCCGTGGCCGGCGAGGCGGAGGGGAGACCGACGGACGCGGCAGAGTGCGTGCCGGCGACCTGCTCGGATGGGCCGACATGGGCGCCCTGGATCGATCAACCGCTCTGGTACCAAATGTCGGAGTTAACCGGCGATTGCTCGCCGGCAGTGAGAAGTGGAACACACGCGAACGCTTGGAAACGGAGACACACGGAATTGGTGCTGCAAAAACTGGCAGCGTTTTCTTGGTTTACTTGCGGAATATTAGAGTCTAACTACAGGCCGTTGTGGCCTCCTACATACGCGCCATGACTCAGCATGCAAGCCGTCATGGCGCGCCATGGACGCGCTCTGTGCGGACGTGCGCACGAGGAGCTCAAAACCCGCTGGACCAAACAGGTGGCCAGCGTTGAACAAACAACAACTGAAGACTCGGAAAACATGCAGAAGTAAACTATCTGACTAGAGACGATGCGCAGGAGTTATTCCAACATATGGTGTAGAGGAAGCTAGGAACCGATTCTTGGAGGCAAGTTGTTAGTGGATGTAGTTCTTGAAGTGCAAACATCTCCAAGTCTGAAAAGGTGCAGCTTTTGATGTGCATTTACATTTTTCAGGTTGGTTTGGACTCAAGACCTGTAATGCGTGAAGCTTATGCATTGTTCAAAGATGGTGGAGACCCTGAAAAGGTTATTTTTGTCGAACATGCTACAACTGTATATATGCAATCTGTGTTCCGATAAATGGTTGATCGATTATTATTTTTTTAATTTCTTTGTCTTCAGTTGGTTTCAAACTTTTCAAGTGGCTCGGGCGGTGAGATCTTCTATTCCTCATTATATGCAGGACTTTACTACGAATCTCAGGTACTGAAAACACATAAGCCCCATTTGTATTGCAGCAATTCTTCTAGCTTATGCACGAGTGGAATTGTGCATATGAAGTTCGTACGATCTAAGCATGTAACGGAAAGCTGCATTCATTTTGAGAAAAAAAATAAAGAACAAAAGTTTGTAACATTAAATTTTACAATCTCTTATTTTATCTTGGTTACTATAATCAGAATTCTCCTTATTTATTATATTACCGAGTTACTCACTAGCTGCTACCTATACTTGATGGGGAACAGAAAAACTCAGATATGGCAAAATCGCACATTGTTACAGCCTGCAAGTCACCGTATGGATCAAGGTTTTTCCTTTCCTCTATCTCTGCTGTGTGTACCTAGTTCAGAGTCCACATGCTAACAGTCTATCGATTTCTCTGTTTAGGTCTGGTGATTACATGGCATCCCTTGCATTTGTCCACTGTCAGTGTCGTGGCTGGATTCTAGAGTGATAGAAAACTTTATGTTGAAACAGATCTGGGTTATTATTCTCCCGGAGATAGCCAAGCCAATAGATAGAAACATACTAGCAAACTGGTTTCCATTTGTGTTTTATCTTCAACTAGGGCTTAACCTGTTGAAGCATTGACGATGGTTTTCAGCCAAAAACTAATTTATGAAATTTGGTAGTATCACACGTTGTCTCACGCTGCACAGCCTCCAATTCACTAACTTTTTGACCCAACTGAATAGCATGATGTAGTAATCTATGTTGGAGACAAAGACTCTGCCACCACCATTACTAATAACCGCAGCTGCAGATTAGTTAAAAGTCTGACATATTTTGACATACAATCTCTTAACAGATGAATTGACGGTCACAATTCATATATGCTTTGTCAAACACAAGTTTGGCTTCCTCGCGCATCCTGACTAGTTGCAACACTTCAGAACAAGGCCCCCTTTGGAAATGCAAGAGTATCACAAGATTTATACAGACATAGGATTTGGAAAAATTCCCTCAATCCAAAGGGGACTTAAGACACTTTAATTGAGTGACCTGACAGCCATCGTTGCAAATGGAATCACTGCAGCAGCAACGCACAGGTGAGCACACAAAGAAGCAACATTGGTCGCCGCTACCGTGGCGCGCGATGGCGCCATCCTGTGTGTTAGGAGCCTCCACCCGAGGCCCGAGACGACAGCCATGGCAGTGAGGAGTATGAAACCGTGGGTGTAGTTGCTGACGGAGCTGTTACTGAAGGTCGGCACCGACACGGCCAAGAAACCCGTGAAGGTAACCTTTGTCAGCTCCAGCGAAGCCGGCTTAAATCCTTCTTCCTCGGGGGCCTGCATCATGTTATCGGTGTCGTCCTCTAGAGCTTTGTACATCCATACAATGAATGAGAGAAGCAGAGGAAGGAACAGCAGCCACGCCACCTCTCCGAGCGGTGCAAATGTGATCAGGAACACGATCACTGCGATGGCGATGGCGAGAACAATATTTAGTACCTCGACGACATCACACATATTCTGGCTGTCGCCATTGTCAGTGATCAGCGGTGGCACCGTCCCTAAGAGCATGATGATCACGCCCAGTACACATGTGACAAAAGCAGTACCAAGGGAGGCAGTGAGCAGTCGCTCTAATCCCTGGGCATTGGTCTTCTGTCCCTCCAGTGCCAGGCCTTCCAGCCCCAGAAACAGAAGAGTGGTAACCGCGGCCGAGAAATCCAATGACGTTTCGAGCTTTCCATCGCATCCATGGTACACCACAGCGTCATGATCGTGGTTGTTCCAAATGCTCCAGTAGCAGCGCCACAAGGTGAATGGCACCAGAGGGACAAGGACAGCGAAGTAGTACTTGTTCTCCATGCTGATGAGGAGTAGGATGCCATAGGCGAGGAACATCAGGAGAAGGGCGCAGAGGTGGACGAGCACCTTCGAGGAGCGAAATAGGCGGCCGGCAAACTCCTCGGTTAGTAGTTTCGATAAGCAGAGGCATAGGAATGGGAGCAAGCCGGCTTCGAGGGTGAAGGCGGCTATGGGGGAGATGCTGCCTCGTACAAGGACATTTCCCTCGCTCTTCAGGTCGACCTTCTCCAGTGCAACAGCGAGAAGAACCGGGCATACCATTACCACGACGCCTTCTGTGAACGCCCGGACACGTTTCTTCAGGGCGTCCTGTCATTCATTAACCAAGGTAGCGGCCATGTCAGAACGGTACATGATGATCTATAGATGGGGCAGCAAGTCACCTTCTCAGTGAGCAACTAATATGAATGTTAATCAGTGTCAGAGGCATATCTAATCGCAGTGAAGAGATGAAGAACAGAGAGATCTGAAAAAGCTCATGGCACTAATCACTCATATAAGACTAATGAAGAAAAATAGGCGATTGCTTGGAAGATTGGCTCTTACCATCTCAGGGGCACAAATACCGATAAAAGGTTCAGCTGATGATGCCCCTACAACAGATTCAGAGCAATCGATCATCACTGAACCATAGAACAAGAGATGATGAAGGAAACGCACCGTATCTTGTAATTACCTTGCTAGACCCTAAATGGGTGAACTTCCGTTGAAACTTCAAGCCTCCAGCGCAGCTTCAGCAGTTCGTCGTAGAACTGGAAAATGAAAATGTCAACGTTTCAAATGCCGCCAAAATCAAGCTGGTCAGGAACATATCGCTTTCACGAGATATATTTAAGAACTGAACAAGTACGAAAGTTGGGTTATTTGAATTATGTTGTAGGTCCTGCCAGCTCAATAAAGTAAAATGACGGATGAGCCGAATATACGATGGACTGATGAGACGTGAATACGATAGGGTGTCCTTCATTTTACTCTTTTGGACTGACGGATGTTTTTTTTAGAAGAGATTTATGGTGCACCATAACATCAATATACTGGTGGTATTTACAATTCAATGATGCAGAATAGTTCTCGTTTCATCTTTCAATACCACTAGTATTTTTTAGTACTATAAAAAAAAATACTGACGATAGTAGGACAGGTGAAATCGACGAGATTGTAGGCAGAGCAATATGAGTTTGTGAGGACAGGGGGTGATAGGGATTTCGATGGCGCCGCAACGCAAAGCGAATTGATATGACTGAAAAAAGAGAGAACTTTTTTAGGCTATACTTTCTACTCCATAGGGTTATGTACCACTCTTTGTATACAAAATATGCATGTGTGTAAATTGGATTGTCTCTCAGTTGTAATATTATTCTACCTTTCCTTTTTTTATTACACATTACAACTCAGACACTCACAACGCACGCACACTCATCTCTATAAACGCATATACGCAAACCCTACTCCTATGAGCATCTTCGAAGACTGAGCCCGCAAATCTTTGAGATTGATGAAGTCACCACTGGTGCCCTCCTGTCGACGGTCACATCGCCTACCGCTGAAAGCACAACGTCGTTAAATCCTATAAAATTTGCTACGACGGGGAGTCAAACCCAGAACCTCATGCTATTGAGACACTAGCTAGTAACTGCTAGGCTACGGACACTTTTGCAAAAATATTATTCTACCTGACGCGGTGCGGATGGAGCCATCATTGCGGAGCGTCACACTGGATTTGGGAGCTGACTGAAGGGGATGAAGCGAACGAACATAGGTCAAGCCCAACGTGCTTGAGGCAAGCATTGCAATACCGTTTCTCTCGGTGATATCAGGGCCGGACCGAGATGTTCAGTTTACCGGAAAACTGGTCGGAAACCGGATCAAAATCTAAATGAAAAAAAATGAATAAAAAAGGTCAAAATTTCTGGTAAACTGGACCAAATTTCAGAAAACCGATTCGAAGTGGAACAATGAAAAACAAAAACAAAAACATTGAAAAAGTTAAAACATAAATATGTAAAAAAAACTAGATGCAATTTAGAGCTCAATGGTGCAACAACAATATGAAAATTTGTTAGTTTGCTTGGTCAAAAAACTCGAGGAAGGCTGCAAGAGGAAAAAAAAAGTGGTTCTCTTTTTTCTTGCTTTTTCAGCCCAGAAAGCTTATTTTTTGTTTACCCATCCAATGATCGAGTTTTCTTGTTTCTTGTTTAACCATTGCGCTGCAAATTTCCTCTAGTTTTTTTAAATATTTTTGTTTCAAATTTTATTTTAAAAAAAATAAAAGCTTATACCGGCTTCCCAGGTTAACCGGAGCGGACCAGTTTTTTCCGGTTTACCGTGGGATCGGGAACCTTAGCTTTTGAGGTCCGGCCTGGAGCTTGGCCAATAAGCTCAACGTGCGTGTGTCCAGTGAAGAGTTGATTAGTGGTGAGTTATATAAACAGAGAGGAGAGAAGAGAAGGCATGGAATATTATTGTAACAAACTGAGCAACTTGCTCCCCAATCCAATACAGCTGCAATCCCCAATCCCAAATTCTCCTCTGCTATCCTTGTTCCTACCAATTTCTCTATCTCGGTTGGCAACACGGCCAAGCAACCGAATATCACCCTGTAAACACACTCTTTCTATCTTGATGAAAAGGCTGCCATTAATCGTTTAAACAAAAGAAGTAGGAGAACCGAACCGATCTTGCTGCGGGGGCCACATACAAGCAACGACGGCGGACTGTGTGCATTACGTCGATGGAGAGCGGATGTGTGAATGTTGGAGTTAAGTCCGCGGCACTGCTTCTAATGCTGACGGGAGAGACTAGAGAGTCTAGTCGTATTTGGAGTAGTGCTGACGGCCTCACAAATTAATATTCACTATATATATGTGAGATGGGAACTGAAATATATTCCCTAGAAAATATGTGAGATGGGAAAGTACCAAGCTGACCCCGGTTGGTGGACGCTGAGATGCAGACAAGGTGTTAGCATCTCTTGCACCTAACGATGTACTTAAATTTTTTTTTCGCCCATAGTGAAGAAAAACACACTTTGTATTTTATCATATGTCGAAAAGATAAGAACCGGGGATGCCAACTTCGGCTGGAGCAGAAGCAAGAGGGGGAAGAAAGACCAAAGCGGCATCAAACGAGAGAGAGAGAGAGAGAGAGAGAGAACCAAACTTTGATTAGATAAGCGAAAGATCTCTTTGATCGATGGCGGCAGCAGAACAGGAGATCTCGACGGTTGACAGCGATAACTCCAAAGAGCATGATCCAGGCTCATCTACGGTAACCACTCAGCCTCAAGCATATTTATACGCGTTCCTGTTTACATGTTATCTATTATAAGGAAGAATCAAATTGATACCTATAATCTTTGCTGAGAACTTATCTACATCTAAATTGTTGTGATATGATTTTTGGATATTTAATGTCTAGCATTTTGTGCCTAGCTTGGGTTGTGACTTGTGAGGAGAGGGAACCGTCGACCTTTCTGCCGCAACCAGTCTCGCAGCTAATGCGTGCTTGCTAATTTTTGATCCATGAATTCCCTAGTTGGGTTGTTAACGCCAGAGTCTTCACTTCTCAATGGGACCAAACAACACCCTAAAAAGCAACTCCTTGAGTAGCGAGTTGCGACTGTCGTGGGGTGAGGTACGCATCGAGGCATGCCATCAGCGGTCGCGATTTCGCGCAAGCGACCAGCGGCTGGTGCCCTTGGTTGCCCCTCCTCTCTTCATCTAGTATCTTCATGATGATATCTCGATTGTTTCTTGATCTCCACATTAGTAATTCAATGTTGTTCCTCCGGTGTCTTTGGCAAGTGTTGAAGAGTACTGTATGCTATATTACTTTTTCAAAATCATGTCGATAAATCGTATAGTCAGCGATTCGTGAATCCAAATCAAACTATAAATATAACCAAACTGTAATTTTTCATATGCACTAGTGATAATATGGTGTAGCTGTGACGGAGCCAGCACAAATATGATGGCGGACAACAAAGGGTGGCGCCCCGTGGAGGGCTACATGCTTGACCGAGCGTCCCACCTCATCCTTCGGACGCCTTCTGGGTCATCCCGGAAATTTTGGGGCCATGTGCGAAATTTTAGGATTTTAGGGTTTAGGGTTTAGGGATAAAACAACAATATTCGCAATGTACTGGTAGGAAAGAACACTTAGTTACAAAGCATGTATTCTTTTGTTGCTTTTTTCCAAATAAAATCATGTCAGCCTTTTCTAGCATGTCACTCTAAAGAGCTATTGTAGCTAATCCATTACGTCTTGTAGATAACGCAAGTAGAATAGCTTCAAATTGGAATGGCCATGTGATTCTTTCGAGATTGAGTTAGATCATCTAACTTTTTTTTCTTCGTTTTATGCTTTTCACAACCAGAACCATATTTGATAACCTGATTTGTTGGGCACGGGTTGATGTTGTTCACACCCTGACATCCCTTCGACAACCACCGCTCGCTTGAGCATTCTGCTTCTGATTGCAACCTTCAGCCCTGTCTTCCTCCCGTAGACTCGGTAAGCACCAGAGCCGCGGCCAGAGGGAAGCCCGTCTCCTATGCCCGCATACTCCTCAAACTTTTCTATGAGAGCAGTCATGGCCTTCGCCGGCTTTCTATTTTAGTCGAGCCGCCAAAAAGTTTGACGTACCTTGGAAGTTGTTGCACAACATATATCATAACCCTGGGCATTTCTCCATATCTACGCGTTATCCTGGGCGAAATACCAAAAATTGTCTTAGAGGGTCTTGCCGGGTGCCTGATGGGGTATAGAATGCTGGAGGTTAAGGGCTCAAACGTTGGTACCTTGGTAGTTGTTGCAGAACATATATCATAACCCTCGCTTTGGCATATGCTAAATGGTACACGGGCAGTGACCCTCCGTTTAGAATTTAGGCTATTTAGAAGCCATCTACACGGATTAAACAGTTATGTTGCTGTAGCTAGGTCTCAGCAGTTTTTGTACATATATAGTTTAATTGTAAGAATGATTATTTTACAAGTGAAAATGACAGAACAGCACACACCTTGCATAATCTGAATTTCTGAACTTGCATCTTTCCATGTCCACTCCGTATAAACTATGTACATACATGAGACAAAATACTGTTAGACCATGCTATAAGTACTTGCAAATTGTAAGTAACATGCAACACAACAGCTGTAATCAAAGTTCACAAATCAGTTAAGAATTAGCAAAAGTGGGAAATTGTAGACAATCACAAATGGTTCACAAACAGCCAACACACAACATAGTTCTCACAAGGCACAAACAGGACAGCATGACACAAATAGTTCACACACATAATAAACAGTAAAAACAAGGCAATCGTAGGCACTGATCATATTATTTAAAGCAGCTCAATCATCACTAGTCCCAGCCCCCTCCTTTTCCTCATAACCTTTTGTGACCACATCTTCTTGGTCAAATTCAAACTCTATTGATTCCTCGTCCACTGGAACATCCTCATGTTCAGACTATGCTTCATCTTCAACGACGGGGCTGACTAAAGAGCAAAAAGGTAGTTTCTTACTCAACCTAATGCACTTGAAGTCAAAAATACAATTCTGATAGCAATCTTTTGTAGTGATGGTACTTGTGATCTATAGTTTCCCCTCCATTTGGCTGCACAGGTAGAAATTTTGAAGAGATCGAAACAAACAAATTACTGAATCTTGCAGAACTGAAATATTAACTTGCAAAACTGAAATCATTTTAAACTTGCATACCAGGGTTCATGTCATAGTCCTTATAGCCATCTTGTGCTCCTTGTTTTGCAAATTGACCAACACGGTCTTTGAACTTGCGCACATCCTATTCAACACTTGGGGTTGTGTGTCATAATCACTATGGTACGTAGAAAGTTTCAACGGCTGAAAAGAGCTCATCCATGACTTCCTCAGCTTCAAAGATGGAGTCATCATTGTAGTTGTAATAGAAGTTCAAGAAGCAACCTTGTGAAGAGGATAATCCAACCTATTTCTCACCTTCACATCAATGATATCAATGATACAACTATACAACACAGCTGCCCCAGAGACATTTCCAATAGCCACCTTTATGTCTTTCTTGTCCTTAAGGGATTTCTCCAAAAAGAAATGCCATGATGGCTTCACATCCACGTCAACCATCCAAAGTACTTTCACTAATAGCTCAAATACCCTCAAGCAAAGTGGATTCACCAATTTGGTTATGGCTTGCACTCCTTTTGTACTCTTCTTGACCTGGCTTATCCCCCCCCCCCCCCCCCCCCCCCTTTTGTCAATTTGAGACATCTTCATTAACTGCTCCTTCTCATAGAAACCCTATAGGCTGAGAAAGTTTGGTGCAAATCTGGGCACGCCTGGCCTAATAATCTCTCTTTTCTTTGTAAACCTCCTCATCAAAGCTAATGTCCTATGGTGTGCATAATGAATATTATCAATGCCGTTGCTTGATTTATCAATTGTGGTCCTGAACATCTTCAGCTTTTCCATTCCTTCAAGCATCAAATTGATTGTGTGAGTTGCACATGAAGTCCAAAATATTTTGAGCCCTCTACAAACAACAAGTCCTTTGCTCACATGCATGTTGTTTGAAGCATTGTCTGTTACTACTTGAACAACATTTTCTGCCCCTACTTTCTCATTGCAGTTGTTCACATATTGAAAAATGAGTTCTCTAGTGTGGGACTCAGTTGAAGCTTCCTTTGACTCAAGAAAACTCGTATCAATTCTGCAATCGACATACATATTCATTATTCTTATTCGTTTCTGATCTGTCCATGCATCTATCATAATAGAGTGGTCATTCTTGAACTCTTCTTTCTCTTGAACCTTCAACATCTCCTTTGTATCTTGAACCTCATCTTGCATCAGCTTCCATCTCAACTCATGTCGATATGGTTTCTTTTCACCTGGCCCAAAGCAACTAGCACCTTCAATCATTTGACCAAACTCTACATTATTTACCGCGTTGACAGATACTCCTGAAAATTAATGCAATTCATGATAAGAAAATTGTAAGTTAGGAAAAACAACTTTAAATACTTGTTATAAATCATGAAACAAACTTACCATGAATCTACAACTATCTTGAGACGTATCTCTTGAATCTATGAAGTCTTTCTTTCATGACATGTTCGCTGAATTTTGGTTGATGCAACTTCTTTTCATTGGCCAACGAACAAGAGTCAAGAGACTTTGTGAAGTTTTCCATATGACCCATTACACGTGGTCCTGAGACTCCAATCTCTTCAAGCCCGGTGTTTTCTTCTGGCTCTAGATCTGAACCAAATTTTCTTCCGGCTCTAGATCTGAACCAAAATCGATCACAACAGCATCTCTAACGTCTTGTTCTTTCTCCATCCTATAGCCCTTTTAACTCTGCCAGACTCTTCAATGGCTTTCCTGCATTTTGCTTTGTCCTCTTCGACGATGGCATTGGGGCATGAATGAACTTCGCCTTCTTCCCGGCAATATGCAATTTGGTCCTATAGATGTTTGCTTCACAATCTTTGGACACAACTTGCACTGAACTACATTCAGATCATTTGGTTTAATCAAAACTTCATACTCCCGCCCTACATCAGCAGAATTCCTCTTAAGGGGGCAAGTTGTCTTGTTCATAGATGGAGGAGTCGATCCAGCAGATGAAAACCTGCAAATTGCATGTCATTGACCTTAAAATTAGATCATAACAGATCTAGATTGATGTACTTGGTTGGGCTAAATTAAACAGAGCTAACCCAAAGTCATAACAGAGCTAAATTGAAAAGCAAGCATGTCTAATCAAAGCAAGATCAATTAATTGTGAGAGCTAATCGGGCGCGCGCATAAGAGCTGAATGCGCGCGTGACTGGATGGCCGTGACACCTCCACGACGTCGGGACACACGCGCAAGACGACGCCTACACACGCGCGCAGCCGGAGCTGGACACACGCGCACAGGACGACGCCTAGACGATGACGTCCGTGAGAGCTGGTCGGCAACGTGCGCAGCAGCTGAGCGCGACCAGGAGAAAATTACCTCTAACCCTATGCTTCTGGTCGATTTGGAGCCGGCCATCACATAAACGTGACACCAAACTGGCGATTCAGCGTCCAGAAACGTTTTCCTGCCGTTCCGTTTTGTCCATTTTCAGGGCAGGTACAATGTCACACGTAGACAGTCTTATAGCCCGTCTCATGCAACGTCACGTAGCATTTTTGATGAGATGGAAGAGAGAGAGGGAGGTAAAAAAAAGAGGCAGTTGTTTCGCGACGCAACCACCACAAGCACTAAAATTTAGGAATATGAGACGGCTTACACACCATTGTACGAGTTGTAGTTGTCATGCAACTCAAAAACATTCATTTTCTCATCCATAAATTAAGGGATAATGCAATTACTACGAGACGACTAAAACAATCATCCATTGTATTTGTGGTCTTATATATCGTCTTATGATTACATGTCATGCATGAAACCACCTACGAGACAACACTTTTGTATCTGCCCTCAACGTTTAACATCTTATTCTATTTGACAACCGTGCAAATAGCAAAACGTTTAACTGCCCGACCAGGGCCTAAACTCCACAACACCCTATCATTTACCATCTAGACACATTTACATGGGCGTTTTATATACCACTTAGAAAAACGTGGATCATAACAAGGCCCATGCGTCGATAGAGTCGGTGTCCAAAGAGTGGTACCACCGCAGCTCTATCCCTTCTAGAGCCAGGGGGAGCAATGAGCCTTCAGTGTGTTGTCCCTTGTCCCTGCCATTAGAGTATCTCCAACAGGCTAGCCAAAACATGTTTTCTCTCTAAATATGGCTAGTAATATTGTAAATAGCTCTCGAACAGTCTCTCTAAATCCATCTTTAAAATAGTTAACTCTTCGTTCCACTTTTCTAGCTAGCTTTATTTAGCTAAGTACATTGACTCTCTATTCCTCTTCCAAGCCTTTGATGGTTTAGAGAGTCTGTTAGGTTACTTGACCTTGTTTAGGTGTGTTTTATTTTAAAGACTAGCTAAAATCAAAGGATTTAGAATATATTTTAGCTAAGCTCTTGAAGTTTCTCTTACCTTTGATGAATAGGTTGCGTAGCCTATAGGAAGTCAATGGGGTCATCTTCTTCCCCAGACTTCTTGAACTTTAGCGCCTTGAAACACCTCTGGTACCATGGGCTGCAAGCCATATTGCAGGGGCGATTACTGGTCGTACAACAGCATTTGCAGGCGCGGTGCTTGTTCTTACTCCAAGCAGCCGGCATTCTTCGTCAAACACGGAAATGCGTGTCATCAATAGCAGCTTCTTTAAGCCGCGGTGGGGTTTGGTGCAAGGTGAGTACCATCGAAGCCCCTTCACCTAGCGTGGAACTTGATTCGTCGAACTAGGCCCAGAGAGCGTGAATACTGCATATAGTCCGGATTTGTTCACAAGTTGAATGGCTGCGAGACCATGGGCGGCGTCGCGGTGGCTGGTGGGACCTTGCCGGGCAATAAAAGCTGAAGTTAAAATGAAAGGCACTGGGTTCTAAATTCAGATTTCACAATCTACCTGTCGAGGTTTTTGGGTTCCGATATATTTCCCATAGGGGGAAACGAGCCTGCAAGAACACGATGATTAACATATATAAGAAGCCGAGTTATACAGGTCTAGCCCCTCTCCACCCAGGACCCGGTTCCTGTGCGGTCCCTAGCTAGTGTGACTGCAACTTAAGCAGTTGCACTAGGAGCCCTTGGATGCAAAACGAACGGCAAGGAGTGGGGCACAATACTGTAGCAAGTTACTGTGGCGCAAATCACTGTTACATTTTTACTGTACCTGAGTCACTGTAGCAGTCCATCATGACTCTTGCTTCTCATATTGGATGGCTGAGATTGCTTGTAGTTGCAAGTGTGACTGCATTTAATCTCAATCCCTCCGTCCAAGGATAATAACCCTATGTCCTAGATGGATGTTTGTGTTGCATATCATATGTTTCAGAGATATTCATGTTTGTCTTATATAATCGATGGTCCAAGGTTACATGGAAAATATCATAGTCGGTCATAATACATATTAGCATGTTATACAAGATAAAAGTCCTATTTTTACTTGTTGACAGAGCAACTTGGCCTTCTTTCTGGAGTGATGGACCACTTGATTTTATTTTTTTAGGTTGGTCCGACTATCCATATCTAGTTACTCAGCCCTATTAGACTTGGGAGTACCCGTGGGTACTAGTAACGACATTGCCCCTCCATATACTTCAAAATCCAGATCCACTAGTTTCCCTAATTAGGTTAAAAAATAGAGTGTTTTGTGGTTCTTGAGTAAAACTGTTATTTGAACCCTTGCCCCTACCCTTATTTTGATTTCCTCATTTTTACCTTTTTTTTTAATTGAAACGTTGACATGTGGGTCTCACTTGATATGCACGAGGTTGTGAGACAAACCATGATAGGTGGGCCATGTTTCGTTGCCTTATGACGTTTAATATTCATCACAATGTAACCGTGGGTTATTAGGTTCTGATGATTTGTTTGTCTGATTCAAGACATATAGTTATTTTTCTTCATAAAACTAGATTTATACTAAAAAGAGAAAAGAGAGACAAGTGCATGTTAGGTCCTTAAACTATTCAGGAGTTCTCATCTAGGCTTATAAAATCTTAAAATGGAGATTTGAGTCTCTAAATCATTTCATGGTTATCATGTGGGTCTATAAACTTTCAAAACAAAAATGTGGGTCCCTAAACTATTTGAAGGTTCATATGGGTCCATAAACTCTGAAAAAGAAGATTGTTTGGCTGGTGCACCACGTCATCGCCGCTAGCTCTATCCACCACTGAGCAGCCGTGAGACCACCACCTCTGTTGTCGCCATTAGCCATGGACACCCAAGGCCGCCATCTTCATACAGTCGCACCTCCGAATGCCTAGAAAAGTAGTCTGACGTTATGCTTGTTTATGTTTACATATCTTTGAAAATTCATGACACCGAACCGTCGAACATACCAATATTAGTCAGTATTTGGACTGGTATGAGATGTTGTTTTTTTGTATCATTCAAATCACCATAACAACATATAAACGCAGGCACCAGAACAAATTCAAAGATAAGGTCGAGGCTTCCGCCAAACCCGAGCAATTACTCAGCTGGCATTCAAAGATTTGGGTGCAAGATGCATTTTACATAGCTAATTATGGGCTACACAAGATTAAGGACTCCAATTTTCATTTTGATAATTTATGAACCCAGATAAGAACATTGATATAGTTAAAGGACCCAATCTCATTTCAAGATTTCATAGATCTAAATGAGAACCACGGAATAGTATATGGACCTAAGGTGCGCTTTACTCTTTTCCCAAATAAGGCAGATAGCTCGAATACGTCTTGCTTCATAACAAGATTATAGAATACTTTGGAGTAGTATATCATTATCCAACCTTAGGCAGCTACGTACACTTAGTTATTATCGCTAACCTATGTCAGCTTTCATGCTAACACATTCCGAGATTTCAAGTCAGGTTGAGGAGATTCTAACTTTTTCTTTCATTCTGCTTGTTTAGCTTAAAGCGCAGTCTTTTGAGCAAGAAAGCTACTGGCACTCGGTTACATGGGAGACACAACAGTATTCGAGAGCAGTCAACAGTTATGCTATTCCACAAGAATTCATAGATTTCATAACGTCCAATCAAAAGGATCCCTTTATCCAGTTGTTGTCGCAATTATTCGTTATGGTCTTTTTCATCGGCTTAGCTCTTTATATGCTTATTAAATTGTGGTCGCACCCTAGAAGAAGCGAATTTATTGGTCGCATACTCGAGGAAGCATATTTGTTGGTCTTTTTCATCGGCTTAGCTCTTTATATGCTCATCGAATGGTTGCCGCACACTAGAAGAAGCAAATCTATTGGTCTTCTGACCTACGGCAGGGCTGCTGGTGTGGTGCTGCACGCGTATGCACTGTTACTTCTAGTCAACGTAAGGTATATCAGAACTGCTATCATCCCCCTTATCATCCTCGTCTTCATTGGTGCACTTTGCAGAAAGTTTTGGAAGAATGCTCGATTTCAGTATGACTGCACTGAACCTTACAGTATGAATTCTATGGGGCAAATCAAACTGCAGCTGATATCACAAGGTCTGCAGCTATTGTTCGTAAGAATAAGTCTACACATGGGGCAAGAAGATGAAATCTTTATTATCTCCCACTTCCTCCTGTTCTTCAGTACCGCCCTCAGTGCACTAGCAGTGATCGTTTCGAGTGTGCCTGTTACAATCAGTCCCGGGGTAGCAAATGTGGTTCCGATCCTACAGAAGGTCTGTATCGTATTGCTTCTAGTAACAGTTCACACAAATGCTGCAGAATGGCTGGGGAAAGACATTGTATTAGCCTGCATGCCTGAGCTTGCTGCGGCTCTTGTATGGTTCACCATTCTTTATGACCATGCTGGTCATGCTATCCACATCCACAATGTCACATCACGAAAATCGGAATTCATTGTTCTCAGCACAGTCATTGTTATTGTGGCGTACCTGCATGTTTCTGTGGACTCAGATGGCTGGAATTCCTTTGTGAGAGAAGGCTGGAGTTCAATTCACTATAGGGCCTTCTACATCACTTGTTCTTCATCAGCTCTATCCTACTTCAGCGTCTGGATGCTGCAGCTGTGGCCTGAAGGCTTATCTGACTCGAATGGACCAATCAAGCTGCTTAAGTTTTCTGCAAAAGTTTGCTTTTGTGCAATGTCTTATATGATGGCTGTTATGCTTGTTGGACGTTGGGTTTCGGATGGGATGGTCAAATAATAATCATCTCGGTCACAGCCAATGTTGTAATAATATTCCTATCTGTGTACATATGTTGGAACTAGTAGTTACTTTCTGGACTATGGAGTAGTGTCCGACGATATGCACTATGGGAAGCAGCAGTAGTCGTCGTATACTTCATGAGAGGGGTGGAGTTGGTCAATGCCGCCGCAGTTGATGGTCGCCTACAAGCTTAAAGCGCCGCCAGAGCTAGAAATGAAGCTCCTAGTACGCCGCCAGAGTGATGCCGAATTTGTTCGAGTGTTGCACTCCACCAGCTGTACTCTTCATGTACGTACACGACGTGGAGACAAGGATACGTACAGCTGGTGAGTGGTGAAGATCTTTCCTCCTTTCCATATACCATTGCCTTTGTAGTGTTCACGTGTACCGTTCAGCAGCCAGCGCGCCAATTCCAAGCAAACTGCACATATCAAATGCTGCTAAGGCTGTGTAATCTCTTCTTTTTTTTCCTCAGAAAAAGAAAACAGTTTTGAGAAGTTCCATGCTGTTTGGAGTTAATTATAGCCATTCGTTTAGGTAGATCTAACGGTTAAAAATAAGAAAGAACCTAAGAAAAAGAACTTTAAATTGGGGACCGGTAAAAAAAACTAGTGAGCCTGGTACTAATTATTTTCTTTTTCTCTAATTAGACAAAAGGCAGTTTAGTAACCTAATGTCTTTGTATTAGGCAAGATGGCCGCCGGTGAGCCAAAATGGCGCCTCCGGTAAGCCCACTGAGTTGGTCTCGGCCGGAGTAAAGTTTGATTCGGCAGCGGGGAAAGACCTCCAACGGACTGCAGTTCTTCATGGAATTCGTTGCGCCATCATCCTTCACGTTCATCGCGCCATTGAGGCGCTCATTCGCCGCCCTCGAGGACTACCACAGCTTCACCGTCGGCACAGGACCGGGCTCGGCATCGGCGAGCCCCGCTGCCGCAACATCGATTGGGCGGCGTCGCCGCTGAAAGCACCGAAGGACTTGGTCATACGGACGCCTGAAGCATCGCCATTCCTCCCAGCAGGGCGACTGATCACTCCTGCGGCCGCCTAACCACACCCACCACCTCCATTGGTGCCTGCCATCTGAACAGCCACGACGTATCGATCGAATTGGTGTCACATATGGCACCTCGAGGCAGCAAGTTCATCGAGGAAGCAAATCAAGTTTCTCCTCGAGTCCTCGGCGGCGGCTAATTCAGGTTCACGTCTGTATAGAGTCCGATCCGAGAATTTCGGTTCATGAGGCGAAGTAGAGGGAAAAGACCGCAGCATGCACTTACCAAAGTACCCAATTACAATTAATTAGGTTCGTAACTAACTTTTTTAAGATCAATGGTTGGGATTAATTTACCGGGGAGGAACCTCTAGTTTCTCTCAAGCACCGTAGCAAATCTCAACAGCTTTCAGTCTCTCTCTCTCTCTCTCTCTCTCTCTTTTTTTTTTGGGAATCAACAGTTTTCAGTCTCTGACGTTGCCGCACACAAGCAAACTGCACATATCAAATGCTTCATAGAGTTTTCAGGTGACCATGCCACTCTGATATCGGCATGTACTTCTTTTTTTTTATGAATGGCATGTACTTCTTTTTTGCAAGCCAGTGATGCAAAACTGGACATATCGCTAGCGTTCACTGAACTACATTGGACAATTAGGCTTCTCCTACCACTAGTTGAAAATAAGAACACTAGCAAGAAATTAAAGGCCTGCATTTGCAACCTGCAAACTGAACTGGGCTGCACCAGTTGTATGACCTGGGCAATCACGTACCGAGGTTCATATCATCCAGCCAATGGCAGATTGGCAGAGATGATAATGCATGACCTACTTTGTGCGACCATTATCTCTAACGCATGTGGCTCAGCAAGATTGCAATGGGAGGTTTTGATCAATGTTTGCCCCGTTCTGCTGTGTGGTTGTCGCCTAATATGCTTCTGCGGATTTCGTATGGTACTCTGGCACATACTTTTCTTGCACATAAACAAAACAATACTAATTTAATGCCCAAGGAATGACATTGTAAAAGACGCATAGGGCCCTGCAATTCCGTTGTTTCTGCCACAAGTAGATCAAGACAGTGCTACTCACAGTTTCTGCAAATGAAACAGTAAATTCCTTTATTATCACTTTGGCCTTTATTTGTGAGAAAAGAAAGGATGGCGTCTCTTTTTGATCATCCATCCCTTACAAAGAGAGACATCAACATAAATACAAAGAACAGAGGGAGAAAAAAATGAAAAGGACAAAAAAGGTTGTGTGGTGTTGTGGGGGGATGCCGGAGCCTACCACAAATCACAAACAGATAAAACTATTGACAACTTGGACACGATCATGTTATATGGTAGACGAGAAGGAGAGGCTAGACTGATCAGGTTGGCACTAATCCAACCCCGCTGACAAGATCACATCACCTTGAGATAGGGCCTCCTCTCTCTCCCTATCTCATCCTGATGAGAAACCGAAACTTGTATGATTGGTTTGAAATCATCAGGTGGATAGCGCGCACATGTGTGTATGTACACTGTTGATTAGGTGTCATAGGGTTCTTAGCCTTGTAGTAATGTTGATGTGGGTGAGGAAGACAAGGTCATGAGCAACAAAGCAGCCTCCTCCACTCCCATTAGCAGCCGCCTTTTATGCACCCCCTCCAAGTTGTTGCTACTGCTGCTGCTGCTGTTGCTATTGCTTTCCTTTACTTCAGTTTTTGATTCACCGTGATGTGGTGGTTGTTGTTGCTGCTGCTTCTGGTCTAGGCCAAGTTCTTGCCTCCTCTTCTTCCGGTATCTTATACCGCAAGCATTGCAAAGTGACTGCAAGAGAATTAAAAGGATTTAAAAGAGTTACATTTGATTTCCTTCCAAACTACAGTGAAGTTATTACGCATCAATGATTTCCTTTTCTGAATAAGAAAAACTCTGGGTTATCTTATTATTCTCTAAGTGTAGTCTTTGTTTTGGTGCGCAATGCTGTCACAGAAATACATTGGTGGCGAAAAGGTGAAGGATAGAGATGCAAAATAATCTAGTTGAGGAATCAAAGTGGATAAAGTATCTTTCTCCCTGCGCACACACAATTGGCTCGGTGGTCAGCACTGTTGGAAGGAACAGCTCACCTAACCACCAAGTTGCAATCCAATTGAATAGAGAGAAGTGTCAACAAGACAAGTCGTATTAGCATTAGGCAAAAGCCGGAACCACAACTCATCGTACAACTGTCCCGAACCCAACAAAACGTCATGGTAACTAAAGATGGCAAAGAAAATTTCAGGACCTCAAATTTTATGCGATAAATACTTTCATATATCTAAAATACTGTACTTCTAGAATGCAAAATTATTCAAAACAAGGTATTATCTCAACTCCGAAGTCCATTTCAAGCCTATGACTACATCACTCAGAGGAAACTTCAGAGAACTCCAGAAGTATATGGTCGTTTCTGTGGTGTGATCTTATCTGACAACGCTTAAGGGATTCAACGACCGAAGACCTGGGGCGCACCGGTTTGGTATATTGGAATGCGGCTTGGTCATTAGCTGTCTATGATTAAAACGTGATGCTAAGAGCACACAGATTTGACTTGGTCTTACCTCGATTTGATCGATCGTACTGTTTTTAGACTGAACTTCAGTCTAACAAAAATACATCTACCCGTATACAGAGATAACTAGAACCATCCTGTCGATCAGATCGCAATCGTAAGACATACATCTCATCTACCTTAAGGGATCGTCTGTATTCCTAAAAGCCTACAGGGCAAAAATTCAGTAACAAGAGCTAAAATAAGATGATCGCATCGTGGTGAGCACAGAGAGCAAGGCGTAATTGCAAACAAGCAGAGTCAGGTATCAATATTGAAAACGCAATTCCGCAAGCAGGAGTGCCAAATCTCCTCGATCCTTAATACCGATCGAACAGTCGTGAACAGCATGAACAAGAACAGGGAGACGATCGTGAACTCACCCTGGGCCCTGTCGGGCCGCTCCGCCACATGGGCGTGGTGGTGGCGCGGCATTCCACGCAGCTCCTCCTCCCTTCCTCCGGCACCCCGATCCCAGCAATCTGCATTATCAGAATTCAGCCAACAGAGATTACAAAACGTGAAGCCACCAAGGATGGATAATAAGAAGATAAAGATCAGGCCACGCACCTTGTGATCGGCGGAAGCCATCGGCGACGCTGGCGCCGGCGCCGAAGCTGGATCGCGGGCTCTCGATCGGCGGCGGCCGGAGAAGAATCTTGCTTGGTTTGGCCTGGCTGCTCTGTATCGTGAAGCGTGTAGCAGAGAGCAGGGAGTAGTTGCAGGGAAGACAAGGGGAGAGACGAAAGAATGAATTGGAGAAAGCAGAGAGCCTCTGCCTACGTATGTATCACATAGGGGTGAGCGATGGCGGGGCGGAGGAGGTGACGTGGCGTCTGCGATTGGCCAGGGAAAGATTGCTTGAGTAAATTTGGTTCGGATTTTGATCTGCTGGTAGTGGTACGATCGCTTCAAAAGGTGTCTGGAAGTTAGGGTGGGAGTTTTCATGAGAACTTCCAGTAATTTCGAACAAAATCCATGGACTTTGTTACGTTTACAGGAAAGGACGGGGTAAGCTTTGTGTTGGTTTTTATTGGAAGGTACTTTCTGATGTGTAGGGAATAGATTTTATGTTTTGATGGCATAATACTGTAGATAAAAGGCAGCGGCTGAAGTTGAATCTTCAAGTTTAGAGAAAAGTAGTGGGTGCCTGTTTCACTTCACCTCCCTTCCCACTTGTAGTAAATTTTTCCTCAGGTTATATTCGAATGCATAACTTCCACATAAAAACGGTATAACTTCAACTCAAACCCTAACTTTCATCTCGCTTCAAGCTCCTGCATTAAAAAGTTCGCGATCTTCTCTGGTCTTCAAATTGATATTCAACAATATTTTATATCGCAAAAAATGTTTTTAAAATGAAATAGCTTTACCCGGTGGACTCTGGTGGGATGAGCACATGGAGAAGGGGTAGCTAATATTGATTTTCGGATGCTAAAAAAAAAGCTAATATTGATTTTCAGTTTTCCCTCTAATCAGCGTGTTCGGCAGGAGGTTTTGCAGCAGCAGCTGCAGCAGCTACAGTATTTTACAATTATTTTTCTGCAGCAGCTACAGTGTTTTCAGCAGCAGCTACAGTATTCGCAGTTATTTTTCTGCAGCTGCAGCGCAGCGAACAGGCTGAATATTCTTGGGCATCTAACTTTATTATTAGATAGTTGGTAGCTCTTAAGAAATTGTAGGCCTAGGAACTTTTGTTTCATTAGAGGATTAGATAAGGTGTCAAGGATAAGGTCATAACTGGTCAGGTTTCTGGTGTCCTCATGTCAATAAGCCATACACCTAAGCTACCTCAATTCTGAGATTGCCTAGATTGAAAGGTTCTCTGGATATCTTTTATTTTTTCTCTGGATATCTCTATAGCTACTTACTCTCTCTATTCTTTTTTTTTTCTTTTTTGCGTTGCTTAGCTCAAGAACAGAGAGAGTACCACCACAAAACAGAAGTTTCTATCTTCGAGATAGTGGTCTTTCCACATAACCTTAAGGTGAGGTATAAAACCCCGATGTCACCATCAAAACAATGTTTTACTTGCATGATGTAAGGGGAAAAAAAAGAAGTTTAAAGGACCCAATATGGTGAACTTTATGATCAAGAGCTATAATAAGAACCCACTAAAAAAGAAGTACAAAGAGCCTCTAGTCCATTTCCTATTTCCTTTTGCTACAGAACATACAAAACGGAGGTAAGTTGAAAGTGCAAGACCAAACTAAAGATGAGCTAAAGATGACGTCACGGCTTACCAGTCATCACCTAGGCTTGGGGCTCACGCTAGCACGATTTGTTTGGTTTTATAAAGTACATATAGACGGTCACAATCTCATTTTAATACACCAAGATACTAGCCTGATTTTTCTATTGTCGTGGTGGTTTGGTGCTCTAGTTAACAATGAATTTGCTGCACGCTCGCGGACCTTGTTTGCAACAAAGTTTGAAAAAAAAAATAGATTAAAAAGATGGCTTAAGGATCAGTAATTAGTGATAACTACTAACCCCATAATACTTTATTTTTTTGCAAAACATGGTACAGAAGCATACACTCACATAAATGAAAGTTTTTTTTAGAATCATAAATGAAAGTTTATTTGGAGCTATCACGTTTGTAATATCCGGCAACATAATTAAGCGAAATTTGCAGTTAGTTTCCGCAAGCAGCAAAATAGTTTCATGTGTCTGTGAAAGTATTTTAGTAACAGTTTCCTTTCCAAGACGTATTTGGTAAATCCAAGTTTTAGTCAACCCAACAACTATTTTCTCCTTTTTTCCATGGAAAACACGAGATTCGGTGTGCATCAGTTCGTCCAGTCGAGAATGTTTCTTCACCTTTTGAGCAGCACATATTCAACTCCAACAACTCTGTTTCCTGGAAACCGCTAGTGCCTACGGAAGTATACATCTCTTCTGCCAGATATTGTTGCTTTTCAGCATATATTCTTCCCAAAATAATGTGCCTATTTGAAAACTGTGTTCTTTTCCTCTGGATTACTGCTGAATGTACTTTTCTGTTGGACTGGAGTGCAGTAGGCAGAGTAGCCCTACGGCAAAGTTCGTAAGATATCATCTTTATTGTTCAAAACAATGTTACCAAGTAATATTGTACCCCGTTAGATGATTACTCTATCTAACCACTACAGAGTGTCGTTTTGAGTCATCTCTTTAGATATTTCAATTGAACTTGGGACAACGATAGAGCTATGTTTAGTGTATAATTCGTATGAGTAACTGGTAGTCAAAATAGCGTGTCTGGGACTGTAAAATTATGCCACTTTGACTGGAGGGAGTATATCACTCATCTATATAATACTGCGAAACTTGGAACCCAAAGCCTGGAATGTTCCATGATTCAAATCGAAATCCAAGTGAGCTGCTCTAGCATGTATCGAACCTTCGGGCGTTACCATTAAACCTGCTCCTATCTACGTACGAATCAACTCTAGTGCCTGGTTTGCAACGCAAAACGTTTCATGAATTCTTTAAGGGACTGATTCGATCTTTGGAATATTCTTGATTTCCAAACATGGCTTGAATACGAGCTCTTTGCCAGAGATATTCCATAGAAGGAACGTCCAGCGGATAAGAAGATAACAATATACTCCCTCCGTTTTTAATTATATGACGCCGTTGACTTTTTTCGTTACTTTGACCATTCGTCTTATTCATAAATATTTATGCAAATAGCTAAATGTATAAATTAATTTTAAAATACTTTTGATGATAGATCAAACAATATAAATTTTATGTTAAGCAACTAATTATTTTCACATATATTGTTGGTCAAAGTTCAACAAAAAAATCAACGGTGTCATAAAATTAAAAACGGAGCTTAACCAACAAACTGAACAAAGGCTAAACTACACTATCCAAAGGACCACCACACACACCAGGGCCACCACTCTCACCTCCCAGATATAGAATGCGAGAAGCTGAGAACCTTTCAACAAGGCAGGTAGCGTGAGCCCTTTGGAGCTGGAGGAAAAAGCCCCATTGCAATCTAAAGCTCCCAGCTGCCAACCATCCATATACGCGACGTGCCCATTATCGGAACACAAGCTTAAACTTTCAAAATTCTGTGATGATTAGATGAGAAAGGGCATGAGACGCATACCAATAATTGGCACTGTACCAAACAGGGCATACCCCCTCCTGAAGTGGACGATTGGCAGCACTTCGAACATGCCTATCTGTCCTGGAAGAAACTAAGCAGGAGTGGATCCTCCTGGGAAGGTGTGCTTTTCTCCAGAAGATGACTTCTTTGTTTTGATGACTTGGTATTGCCAGCTTGGACAGTAAACTGCATGAAAAAGTGATGTAGAAAGTGATTGCCTCAAGGACTAACACAAAAACGATGCTCGGAGAATGGGAGATCGAGTCCATTTCAGAGATACTGGGTTTACAATCAACTGAATTCCTATTTATTTTCAAGGATTGCAAACCATATGCAGACCTGGCTACTTCTCAAGGCTGGTGAGCTGCAGCATAGTTCAATTTGATCTGGACTTAGCTCAGCTTGTGGAATTAAGGAGAGCCAAAAGCCTATGTGAGCTGAGCCTATTGCACATGCTACATAGGAGCTCACAATAGGCTGCAAAGAAATACGAGCCTCTGCTCACAAACTTAGCCAACAAAATAATTGCCAGCCTGGCTGGCACCAGGACAGTATTTCTTTGCAGCCTATGATATGCAAGACCTAATCGTGTTCGGCAATTCACATCTGATAAAGATGTTATATAATCCATGGTTTTTTCCCTACAAAACTTGAACTAAAAATGCACAATGAGCAGATGTCCATTCACTTCAGTTGAAAAGAGTATGCAAGTTACCTACTTCTCCTTCCACCTCCAGATCTTGAGTGTTTACATGTTAAATAATAGTGGAACACAGTTTAATCCTTTCATTTGGAAGCATTCAGGGACATAACCAACAACATAACTTACAAACTCATTTCGGAAGGCAAGTAGCCAGGATTTTCAAATGCATAACCAAATTCAGATAAGAAAACCCAAGATTGCAGGTTCATTTCCTCAACCAGATAAGAAAATCATTTAGAAAGGCAAGCTGCTTTTGGAAAAAATCACATGCTTCGGGCTCTCATCAGACACACCATTACACATTGCAACCCAAATGATGATAACTTAAAACAGCAGACAACCAGCATTACAGGACCGTGTTGAAGTATTTTCACATCTCCAAAGCAAAGACCACAGGGTGAACTATGACTGCAGTGTTGATTTCGACATTCACAACTGATTTTTTATATACAACATAAGGCTCCTGTAGTTGAATACACTGAAACAGCATCAAGGATATGGTGACAACAAATATCAAATAAAGTTTATTGTTACTAACTATAGCCATTTTAAGTGACAGCCAAGCAGATGACAAAAAGGCATGATCAACGTTGTTACTCACACATTCTTACAATGTTGAAGTACTGATCTTACCACCTGGTACTCCCTTATCTATAAAGAGCTCGAAATTACAGGAGATGTCATTATTTCATTTACCAAGAAAAACACATGTTCAGCAATGACTAATGTTGTCTGCGCCTCGAACAAAATCTTTACTTCTCTTAAAAGACCCAGTTGGTGATGATGGTGTTCCTGCCATCTTACAATTTAACCCGTTGGATGTCCATCCGACGCCTGTGAATCTGTGCGCTCCGTCCCGTGGCGCCGACAGACGGGCCCCGCAACCTACGCGTCGCCCTCCCCTCCAATTGCATCGTGAAAAAAAAATCGCAGTCACTCTCGGGTTCTCCCGGCGGCGCCGCCGCCGCCCCTGCCACCGTCCCCGCCACTCCTGCCGCATGTCCATCCCACCTAAAAGAAGCCTCCGTGAGCACATCACATCGAGATCCGGCTTCTTGGAAGTGGATGCAGTAGAAGGAGCGAGCAAAACTCGATCGATCGAAGGAAACATCTGTGGGAGTGAGTAATTGAGCCGGGGTCGCGCTCGCTCTCCCCGAGCTCCCGGATTTGGCGCTCATGCCCTGAAGCTTTCGAGTGGCCCAGGCCTAGCGGCTGGATCCCGACCGCACGCCGCGCACGTCGGCGAGGTGGCTTGCCGCTGCCTCGCACGCGTGCTTCTGCTGCCGCTGGTGCTAATGCGTTTCTTTAGAAATCGCTGCTGTTGATACAAAAGTTCTACTCATTCATCGTTTGATTTTGGAAAATAATCAGCCGATTTTTCCTCCGATTTGTGTTGGTTGTTTTCTGGTCATGTGGTCTTCTGTAGTGGGGAGGTAGGCCTAGAGTTCAGGTTATTGTTTTCTGTGTGCTGCTCTTCCGTCTCATTGTCTAGCTGACAGGTAGCCCAATTTTCTTTTTTTTTATGACAAGAACAGTATTGGTCCTATTGGATACAATTTGAATTTCGGTTCCCTGATTCTTTTTGGTTACAGCAAATCATAAAACAACGAACGAAGATGGAAAACAGTGTGGAAAGGTTTACCATTACAAAATCAAGATAGGTCCAAATTAATAGCGATAGAGTCATTCAATTGCCTAACAATATGGACTACTTGTAATCTCAGTTTTTCTAACACTAATTTGTTTGAAAGAATCCGTGGCATCGCACGGGCATCTGGCTAGTGATAAAAAAGCTTCAATGCAGTGTGTGCTCAACCCCTGTATATGAGGGAGGACGCAATAAAAACTAGAAGGCTGCAGAGAAAGATATAGCTAACTAAAGACAGCTAAATACTTGAACTGAATACTACTGAACAATCTGGTTTTGAAACTCTGGGTTTAAGAGAGGCAACTTGTATTAGTAAATCCGGTACGCCTAACCGTCCTTCCAGAACTTACATTATAACAAGTCACATCACTTTGGAATGAAATCCTTCTAGAACCTACATTACAAGTAACGGCACTTAACAGAGACTGAAATCTCACCAGAGGTGTCTGCTAACTGTTGACATACGAATTTGGAATCCGGATGCCGAATATGTGAAAATGTGGAATCTGACTATCAAAGACGACCGCACGGAGGGAGAATCTCCCATGCATTCTCCCATTGCACGATGCAATGAATCTTGCGCTTCTTGTACTGCCATTTTCGGAAGGCAGCATGACCACATTAACATAAAAGATTAGGCACTTGTCTAATGTATGGTGCCTAGACAATAAATTAAACAAAATAATATCAGCATATGGATTATGCCATCTGATCTAGATAGGGAGAAGCAATTGATTAGATCGATTGGTATAACTGTTGCTTACTGTTAAAAGAGCAGAGCTTTCTCAGTTCAAGATTAGAAGATGCCACGCTGGCGAGCAAGCGCAAGGAGGTCCCCTGCAGCGGTGGGAACAGGACTGGTCGGGATCATAAGTACGGCCTTGTAGAGAGGGTCAACATCTCTTCTGCGGTCAGGGCTGGGGAGAGGGTCAACATCCCTTCTGCGGTCAGGGCTTGGGGTTGGGGTCCTGATTTTTGCGCCTCTCACCTTCCTCGTGCAAATCCTAGGCTTCCGAGGCTCCTTCCGCCTCATCTTCGAGTCAGCCAGCTCCTCATCTTCCTCCTGGTCCTCCGGAGAGGAACGCCACGGGGAAGAGGAAGGGGAAGGCTGGGTGAAGGGGAGAGTGCTCATGGTGATGGCATCTTCCTCTTCTTCCCCTTGGCCCTGTTGGCTCTGCTGGCCCTGAGTAAGCGGGGTGCTGAACACCTCGGCCTCCTCCTCTTCTCCGTTGCCACCGAGGAAGGAGGAGCGGGCGAGGAGGTCCTCCTGCGATGAGGAGATGTCGCCGCACTCCAGCTCCACCTCCTTCACCAGTGCCTGTATCCTCTCATCCGCAGAGGCAGATGTCTGAAACACTGAAATTGCAGGAACCCATCAATCCTAATAATCAGAATATGCAATATGTGCGGCGTCGCGCAAATGGATCAAATTGAAATCTTATCCCATAGTAAACTGCTACGCACGAAAAACCGCAAGAAAAAAAAAAGGAATCACTTGGATGTAGGGTTTAAGCGTTTGAGAGGGTGGATGTGACTCACCGTTGGTCGGCATACCGAGGGGGGCGGGGGCTCCGCTCTGTCCCAGAACGGCGGCGGCGCACTGGCGCGGGCGCGGCTGTGGCGTCCCGCGAGGGCGGTGCGGCCCGCAGGCGAGACGGCGCACTGGCGCGAGGGCGCGGCGCGCGGGCGAGACGGCGCACTGGCGCGGGCGCGGCGCGACGGCAGACTGGCGCTGGCGCGGCGGCGGCTGAGGGCGAGGGCGGCACGACGCGTGTGCTCTTCGTCGGCGGCGGCGTGGAGCAAGAGAAAATGGACGGAAGGAGAGAATGGGGGTAAACTTGTCCATCCAGGAGAAATTGGCAAAATAAAGATGAGCCAATGTTGGCGTTGGCATTTTAGAGAAGCCCGCGGCTCGATAAGTATTTTGTGAAGTCATATTTCGACGGGGGTAGAATTGCTAAACAAAGGCTTGACCGGGCTTGACCTGCCACTTGTGGTGTGAGTAGGGTACAACCTCTCTTTAGCATCGCATTCATCCATTTTATTGCTTTTTTCTCTCGCCGCCGCCACCTACTTTGTTATTGGGCGCCATACCCATTTTCATTAAAAAAGAATGCAGTGGTCAGGCATGGACCACTAATGGAATTCTTGTTACATTAAAAAGAAAAGGTAGCACCGGGTCCGCTAATTTGTTGGTGGAAATGTGGAAAATGTGTGTAGACTGGATAGCCACCGCATGTGAACCGCAACAGCACCTATGGCTCTTTTGTTTCGAGATTTAGTATTTTGTCATCCTTTCCAATGGCATTTGCCCCTCTCAAATGTGTTTAGTATACTAGATCATGATTGACTAATTACTTGGAAATTTACCACTATTTTTCTATTTAAGTGCCTCATTGACAATATTTAAGCAGGATGAAATATTTGTCACTTTCTCGAATATGGTACATTTATAAATGATTAGAAAATCTTGTCGGAAAGATAAACACATTCAGAAGAGTGGCAAATGAAATTGTGCTGTTGAGAAGGGTTGCGATTCTATAATTTTACGTAGAGTTGACCGACAGTTTGACTTGTTTAGCAAAAAAAACAGGTGACGCTGTGCAATATCAACCAAGACTAAAGACTCACAAAACCCACTAGCTCTGGTATTATGGCGAAATTTGCCGTACGTGAATTGGCATTTCAAACCTTAGCTTCCTATAATTTACCAAAACACACTGCAAAATTGTGGCTATTTGCTAACACGCACCATAAGCCATACAATATTGTTTCATAAGATTTGAGGCGAGAGAGAGAGCTAATGAAAATATAATCCTACTCTTTGAGCATGTAGCAGCTATTTCAATTGGTATAAGACCATTTTTGTATTGTAAAAAAAGGATAATGGCTGTTAAGACAATATTGCATAAAAATAAAAATGGGTTTTAATAAATTTGAACATGGTCATTAACTAATTGCATACCGATGGCCACATGGTTATATGTCGAAGTAGTCTGTCAAATTAATGATAAGCGTTACATGGCCGTGCACAAAAATAGTCCGGGGTTAAGTGTATCACAAAATATGATCACAACGTTACAGTCAATCAATTCTCTTCCGTGGTGTAGCACTTCCTACTAATTCCTAGTAACGTCCCAACTTGTTTTGTACGGCTGATAAAATGAAACAAAAGGAAACTGCACTCGGTTCCATGCTTCCAAACGTGCAGGACGGAAGAAGCTGAGCCAGTGTCACGGCCTGTGACAGCGTCGAGCAGGTCCACCAGCCGTAGCTCAAGGATTATTCATGCGTTGAGCTAGTAGTGAACATAACGTGTACAGCATACAAGATTTCATGAGGGAGACCTGCCCTATTTCTCACTTCACCTTATTACGTTAACAGAAATAACAAAAGCTTGGCCACAGTGCAGACGAGAAAACAACATTTAACTCAAATACCACAAGATCTATTTCCTGGTATGGAGGCACATGCAACAGGTTACACTAATGCAACACACATAGCAAGGCCCTAGCAATTCAGCCATCTCTTCAGCGAAATCGGCCATGCTTTCATTGTGAACAACCATGATGACTGCCTGATATGAGGTCTACAGGACGGATCCAATAACTTGACTAACATGAATCTCCAAACCTGAAGCCCGAATCTGAATAGCGAGATCACATTTTTCAGATATGCATCTGACTTCCTGTGCAAAAGAACAGCACAAACATCACGTCAGTGACAACGTACCTACTCAGATGATTGTACAACTTAAATCACAAGGGATGAGAAACAATACCTTCAACCAGAGTCAAAAGCTCTTGGCAGAGCAGAAAAACCAAAATCAATCCCGAAGGGCAAAGTATCTACCTCTACCCCGGGCTGGAAGGGATCAAAACAAGGCACGGCATTATCTCTCTCAAGCCAGTATGACATGAGCAAGCGAGCAGCTGTCTCAGATATCGCAATGTTATCATGGGTCTGGAGATTCTCAATCTTTTCCAAGCCGTCAGCATCATCAATCATCTGTGCGAAAATGTTGACACCACAAAAGCGCTCCTTGGCCTCCCCAACCTTCAATATATTCTCAAGACCCTTCAAACAAACTATCAATACACCAGTGTCTGCATAACCAAGTAAATTGCAAAACGCCATGATGCAACCTTGGCTTATAAGATACCTAGTAACCAAATATGGTGTTAGTGAAAAACGTGGAAATTACTTGCATAAATGCACAGAAGCACAAAAATATTTAAAAACTATTGTACTTTATCTGATCATGAGTTCCACCATCTGTGGCATTAGATATTGCCCAAGCAGCATTTTTCTTGACATCAAACTCAGCAGTTTGCATCAGCCAAACCAAGGGACCAATTATGTTCTCGTTGATCACAGCCTATAAGCAAACAAATACATGCTAGACCTCAGCTAAATATAATGAACAAATAGCAATAGCTTGAAAACTGGAAATGAAGCTCACATCAAGACGAGCATTAATCTAGTGAGATGTGGTGTGCACAGTTGACTTGTGAGAATAAAATAATAGCTTCACGACAGAAGATTAATTTTTTCAATTACAAAATGGATATCGTTGTGTTAAGCTATGTGTTGTCCCTCCCTTCCGTCAATTTCAAGAAAACCAATAAGTCAGTTCAAAGTTATTAACCTGAATCTGATCCTTGTTTCCAGCCATGATGTCGGAGATGGTCCAGCAAACTTCACTTTTATGCCTTTCGATTGATTTGTTGTCAGAAGTTTCAATAGACAGGGGAGTGCTTGATGATCAATGATACACTGCAGAAAGGGAGAAGAACCATCAAAAAGGGAAAGAAACAACCAAGGTTAATCTAGATAAATAAGAACTGCAAAGTGAAACACTAGACAAACAGTAATATAAGTACATTATGGTACAAATGAGACAATTCAGAATAATGTAGCCCAAATAAAAAAAAATCAATCAGCACACTAAAATAACATTATATTATAGTACTTTGTAAGAAGAAATATGCTGCATTTATTTATGGCGATAAAATTGTGCAGTGTCTAGTTTCAGAGTCAACAGAAAATAGTTGGATCATGTTTAACATAATAAGAACTTAAGGAGGAAGCAATCAAGTGGGAACACATGCACATGTGAAGGCTAAAATAATTTTGTAGCTGAGACAATGAGAAGGAGACAATGAATGAGAAATACCTTGGTCTTCCAGTCTATATTGGGAAGGCGAGATCAAATACATTTGCTTATCTGAAAGATCGTGTATGGAAGCGAATACAAGGGTGGAAGGAGAAGCTTCTATCGAAAGCCAGGAAGGAGATTATGATTAAAGCAGTAGCACAAGCCATTCCAACCTTTGCCATGGGATGTTTTGATATCACTAAAACAATATGTGACCAAATAAGCACGATGATTGCGCGCTACTGGTGGAGTAAGCAAGAAAAGGAGGATGGAATGCACTGGGTCAGTTGGGAGAAATTGACACTGCCAAAGAAATATGGAGGGCTTGGGTTCAGGGACATACATGCTTTCAATATGGCGATGTTGTCAAAACAGGCATGGAGACTTTTAACAAAACCTGATTCATTGTGTGCACGTGTACTCAAGGCTAAATACTTCCCAGACACTAGTGTGTTACAAGCAAGAAGTAAACATGGCATTTCATATACATGGCGAAGTATACTATCTGGTATTGATCTGCTGCGGAGTGGTGTCATTTGGCGTGTCGGGAACGGGGAGTCGCTGAACATGTGGAATGACTCATGGATTCCACGGGAGTGGTCTAGGACTCCTATCACAAGTAGAGGTGCAACACTGATACAACAGGTTAGTGATCTTATAAATCCGCTGACGGGAACATGGGATGAGGAGCTAATGCGGCAAGTTTTCTGGGAGGAAGATGCAGCTACAATCCTTGCTATTCCGGTACATGTTAATTGGGAAGACACGCCAGCGTGGCACTTCGATCAGAAAGGCATTTTCTCTGTACAATCAGCATATAAAGTGTTCTGCGAGGAGGAGAGGAGGTCAAGAGCAAATGCTTCTTCAGGTCAGAGTAATGTACAGTCGGAAGAGGATAATATGTGGAAGAGGATTTGGAAGCTAAGAGTTCCAAACAAAATTAAACACTTTGTCTGGCGACTGGCACATAACTCATTAGCACTCAGAGCAAATCTAGAGCATCGAGGTATGAAGATAATTACTAGATGTGTCGTATGTGGCAGAGGGCACGAAGATGGAGGGCACTTGTTTTTCAAATGTAAAGAAGTGAAGGAGATATGGAGAATATCACAGTTAGAAGATGTGAGGTGCAAACTGAAGGACCTGTCGAGCCCGGATGCTGTTGTCAGGCTGGTACTTAACTTGAATGAAGAACTATGCATCAGGACCTTTATACTTATGTGGTCTTGGTGGGATGAAAGAAATAGAATTCGAGAAGGGGAGAAAAAGAAGCCGGCAAATATTCTAGCACATGGTAGTGAGTGCTTTGCTGCTGAAGTGAGGAAAATTCTGTCAAAAGAAAAATTACCAAAGGCAAAGAGTATACAGAAATGGGAGAAGCCGTGTGATGGTGTGCTCAAAATAAACTGTGATGGTGCTTTCAAAGAAGACACGAAGACTGGTGGTTGGGGATTTGTCATCAGAGATCATGAAGGAGATGTGATCTGTGTAGGAAGAGGAAAGTTGCTAAATGTCATTAATCCCTTTCAGGCAGAGGCGATTGCAATGATTCAAGGTCTTAGAGAAGCAGCACAACAAGGAATGGGCCATGTACAGGTGGAGACAGACTCACAATTGCTAGTGCAGGCTATACATTCAACAAATTATGATCTGGCGGTATCAGGGGGAATTGTTTTGGAGATCAAACAGATGTTGCAGAGTGAGTTCATTCAGGCTTCAGTTTCTTTTAAGCCACGAGAATGTAATAAAGTTGCTCATGCGATGGCTGAGCTAGGGTCGGTGTGTGATACGGATGCTATTTTGTTCAGCATTCCGGATTGTATTAGTGATTTGGTTGCCTGCGATTCTGCAGCACCCCAAGTTTAATGGAATATCTTTCCATCTCAAAAAAAAAAAAAATAATAATTTTGTAGCACATGGAAATAAAGAAAAGTTATTGAAACAACCTCCACTAACCAGTGTGTGCCAAAGGAGTGTTAACAAGAGCTGAATTGAGAGATGACACTGAATAGAACTGGGAAATGATGGTTAATTAAATGTTATCTTGACATAAAATGTTACCAAAACATACAACAGATATAAACATCATCAAAATAAACAAATGATGTAACCTTTTAGTCAGTTGAGGACAGATAGTAAAAACATGAGTAACCAGCAGCCAAGAAACTGCTTAATGCACAACAGATCAGTCACAAAGATAGAACACATATACTCCCTCCGTTTTTTAAATATATGACACCGTTGACCTTTTTCGTTATTTTGACCATTCGTCTTATTCATAAATATTTATGCAAATAGCTAAATATATAAGTTAATCTTAAAGTGATTTTGATGATAGATCCAATGATATATTTTCACATTAGGCAACTAATTATTTACATATATATTGTTGGTCAAAGCTCAATGAAAAAGTTAACGGTGCCATATATTTAAAAACGGAGGGAGTACTTGTGTTAGAAAAGAACGAATACCTGGACATAATCCCTTCTAACAATATTACCAATCACATGCAGAGCAGCTATGAGCACCGAAGGAGAAGAGTGACTTGGTAAAAGTTTTGGAGGACGAACATCAGCTTATCATTATATTTGCTTAATTTACAAAGGAAAATACATCCAGAAACTTACGTCACGAGCTCAACAAGCCGAGGGCATACACCAGATTCGATAACAGCTTGGATATTCTCAACACTGTCACTGGACAAGTAAATGAGTACCCAGCAGGCATCACTTATGATCTCCTCGTCTTGAGAGTGAATGAGTTGTTGTAACATTGGGCTTCACCTGCACAGCCACAAATTAACCAACTGAATCAGGCATAAAACAACGTAAATGGCCACTACGCCATTAGAGCATGACCATACATGCTCAAAGTTGCCAAGGGCCCAGGTAGCCTTCCTCAAAATTGAGAGTTTGGTGCGTCCATTGAGCAACTGCAGTAGTGGGAAGAGCGCACCATGTGCAAGCACAATGTCACGGAACGAAGAAGAGACACCAGCAATGTTTCCCAGGGCCCACACAGCCTGCAAAAAAAAAAACAAATTACCCTTTCAAACTCCCCAATTACACTAATCATATGAATAGTATGAGCAACTCAAATTTCAATAATTTGTATACTTTCATGCCTGTTCACGGATGTCCTCTCTTGGTGAGCTGAGAAGCTTCACAAAGATGGGCACGGCATTGTGATCGACAACCACCTTGATGTTCTCTGATGTTCCCAAGATGATGTTGGTGAGAACCCACACTGCCTCAAACTGCAACCACAACAAGACCAGAAAAATACATAACATGTTATTTGTCTATAAGTTAATATAACAACACATAATAGGCGTTCATGTAAGTTAATCAAAACATCACTGTGACTATCAAGCAAGTAAGTTACATTCCAAGGTTTGAGAAGAACCAAAAAATTTTAAGTTTTCACAAAACTCTGGTTCAGTCGGGCACAAAGCAATTCCTAGTTGCTGCAATGTATAGTCGTGCAAAATACCTGGAGCTCAGGGCAGTCCTCGCTATCAAGCATATGCACAAAGCAAGGTACCACCCAGTGCTGATCACCTCCTGAATCGGGGGGGTTCTCTGTCACATGGGTCCGTTGTTAACAATTACTCCAGTAACAACATAAACGTTTCATTCCCAAAACCATACACTTCGAACACGATTAGCACCAAGCAACAAAACTAATGCAATGTCAGTAAAAAACGGGTGAAGAAAATCTCTGTAATTTTACATATAGCCCTTCCCGCTACCACAACATTCATTTTAGAACATGGAGGAGGAATGATGGGAATTGAGCAGGCTATACCGGTGGAGAGCAGCTTCCGTAGCTCCCTGGCCGCCTCCAACCGCGTGCTGATGTCGTCAGAGTACAGCCCTTGCGCCAACTGCGGCAGTGCCCTCAGCTACACGAACACACCAGAAGAAGAATCACGAGACGAACTGAAACTCCGAGGTGCATTGGCACAGAGGAACCTGATAGGATGGGGATGAACCCCAAGCGAGGAACCCACCATCCTCTCGAGGGCCAGCAGCGCGTGCGGGGCCGCCTCCGCGCCAGCGGCGGCGCAGCGCCTCTTTAGGAGGGCGTTGTTGCGACTGGCCCTGTGGATTTCCACCGTGATGTGCTCGCGCCGCAGCCGCCCCGCCTCGCCCACACCCGCCGAAGCCTTGAAGCCACTCCGGCAGAGCTCAGCCCTCTCGCTCGGCCGCAGGGACATCTCGCTCCCCGCCTCTTCTCTCGCCGGAACCCTAGCGGAATGAACCCCACGGCGCGAGAGGCGAAACCCAAATGAGGAGCGGAAGCGCGGAGCGGGGAGAGGACGGGGAGGAGCGGCGCGGCCGAGGGGTGAATGGGTGATGCTTTGTCGTTGACGCGGTCGTCGTCTTGACGATTTGACGTAGTAGGCGGCCCACGGTGAAGTCTGCCTTTCTCTCACCGAGAATTTTGCTTTTTCTTTTTTAGGAATAGAGATTTTTCTATTTCAACCACAAAAGCGGTGGTGGGCTTGGGCGAACCAATCTTAGGCTTTATTATTAGGATAATAAAGTCCATTTTACTCTCTCAAAATTTGGCCAAAGTCCAAAAAACCCTCTTAACTAATTTTTAGTTTGTTTTGCCCCCTCATCCGCTAACCCAGAGCAATTTACATCTTTAATCAGTTTGCTAATCCCGTTTTGCTGACATGGACCAGGATTAAGCAGCGATTGTCCTCTCATCTGACCAGGATTAAGCAAAGGAAATCTCTGGCCAATAACCCCTCTCTGGTCAGACCCTTGCATTGATGTCAATAATTTTATCAGACTTAAATTTGTATATGCAAAACTGGAGTTACGGTGTGCATTGGTTCATATACAATGTGACAATGTGCTCATACCGAATCTGATGACACGGCAACAAGAACCAGCATTAGTTCGTTTACAATGTGCTCATATATGACAACAAAATGTTGCTAATGCTCTGTTTCTGAAACCTGCTACTCTGTTTCAGAAAACCTGACACTGGAACAAAAACTACAAATACGCACACACAATTCAGCCAATTTGTAGCTGTTCTTCTAGCCATCCAGAAAAGTTGCGAGGTCCGCAACACACAGAGATTGCTGTCCTCACCTCTTTGATACGCCAACACAAGTGATTGCTACAGACGCAGACCACAAAGGACTGAAATTACACATGGAACTTGGAAATCGACCACCATGTTGACGTCGCAGTCGAGCTTTAACAAGCTGGGCCATCAAATAGCCGCCGGCGAGCTGTACCGGAACAAGCAAAGATTTTCCCTGTAGCCGCCGCCGGCAGATAAACAGGGGTGCGCACGCAGCACTCCGGCCAAGGGGGACCACACGTGTCGAGATAAGAGGACAATCCCGGCTTAATCTTGATCCACGTCAGCAAAGTAGGATTAACAAACTGATTAAAGGTGTAATTTGCTCTGGATTAGTGAATGAAGGGGTAAAGCAAACCAAAGGTTAGTTGAGGGGGTTATCTGGACTCAGGCCAAATTTCAAAGGAGTAAAATAGACTTTATTCTTATTATAATGCCTATGAAACCAGACACGATCAAATGCCCATATGTTATTTTTGTATTTCCTTTAATATTGTTTGAGTTTTTTTTTTGGCATCCGATCAGACAAAACTATGCTTGGGAGTTTTCGTTCTCCTCATTATGTCTTCCTCCTATAGACAAACAGAGAGGTTGGCGCCGTGGTTGGCGGTGGTGCTCAGCCCCCCTCCCCAACGCCGATGTCATGGCTGTCCCAATAGCGCCCGTCGTCGATCGATGGATTCTCCTTCAATCAAGTTGCAAGGAGAGACATCGCGTCGTCTCCGACAACTACCTCGCCGATGTCACGTTTGTCCCGATGGGGTTGTCGGTGACCTACTCCATCTACTCGGCAGGGGGCATGAAGATGGTGTAGGGGGAGGATTGCCTCCTCCCACGCAAAGTCGTGGCCCATCTCCCACATGGGGAGGCGCCGGTCCTGGAGCGGCGCAAGCCTCCTGACGTGGTAGGCGCCAATAACCCCGACGCCCGCAACGCCGCCCCTCTTGAGTTTGTCGATCATACCCAAGAGGTCGGCCAACTTCTTCTTGTCAGGGGCGTCCGGTCCCCAACCCCAGCACTTGGGCGCCTCTTCGATCAGGCGCCCGGTGAACTCCGGGAGCGCCGCGAGCGCGGCGTTCTTGAGGTAAAACCACCTCTCGTGCCAACCCTTGTTGGTGTCGGTGACGGCCATGGTGATGTACTCGCGGGCCCGGGTGCCCCGGAGCCGGAAGCTAGCACAGCCGATTGGGACGGCGCGCGGATTCCCTTCCGCGTCCTTCTTGGTCTGGAGCGCGAGAGTGAAGAAGTACTTGAAAAGGTGGAAATGGGGGCGAATCTTCAAAAAACCTTCGCACAAGGCGACGAAGGCGGAGATGTGCTGGATGGAGTTGGGGTTGAGGTGCTGCAACTCCAACTTGTAGTGGTGAAGCAGGCCGCGGAGGAAGGGAAGAGGCGGCATGCCGAAGCCGCGCTCGTGGAAGGAGCGGAAGGAGACAATGTAGCCGTCCGGCGGCGATGGGATCCTCTCCTCCCCGGGAACCAGCCACTCATGCTCCGCGGTGAGGGGCATCAGGAGGCCGCGCGCAACCAGGGCATCGAGGTTCCCCTTGGTGCTGTTGGACCGGCTCCAATCCGCCATGGCGAATGCGGACGAGGGACGCGGAGCGACGGCGAAACGAAGGGAAGTTGGAGAGCAAGCGAGGCGAGGAAGACGAAGCGGTTTGTGCAAGGGCAAGCGGCGGTGGATGCGAAAGGTTGCGAAAACCTGGTAAGGCAAATGAGGTTAGGCTCATCCCTTCTTTATAGTTATCGCGTTCACACGACGCCTCGTTTCTCGCGCCTTCCCTGTTTCGCGATTTAACAGGTGCAGGTGCCTTAAAAAATCGCCATCATGGCCCGCTCCACTACCGCACGAAGACAGATCGTGGCCTCGATCCGCGCGGAAGGCGAACCGTCGCGTCTCCACGACGCACGATGACGGCCCAGGCGGGCTTGGAATCCCGGCCGGGCCCACAGGTAATAAAGGCTAGGGGCTGAAAACGCCCCGACGGCCCAGTTTCCGGCCCAGGAGTTCGAAGGCCGGCCCCGCGAAAGGGTTCGAACGGCCGCTCCAGGGCAAAACTAAGTGAGGGGCCACCAAAGAGGGGTCCCCAGCGACCGCAACCCGTACACCGTAGTACAATGGGCCTCTAACGGTAGCGTCCGAGTCCGAGTCTAAAAAACCTCGACCTTGATCACCCATCGAGGGAGGGCATCGAGCCCACTGACTCCGAGCGAAAGGAGTCGGCGATCGAAAAAGGCAGGAACTCGGATTTTAATGAGGCTGACTCCAGCTAGTCTCAATCGGATCCCCGCGAAGGGCAAGCCGAGGCCTTCACTCGGACACACCCGTTTGCAGCTTAAACGAGCACCACGCATCGAACCATCGAGGAATGACGTGGCCGGCTCATGCGTGTCCCGTCTTATCGTAAAGACGCGCGGGTACGAGCGAAACAAAAAGACGAAACGACCCTCGGACGGATTCGCGCATCGAGCGAGGACTCGGGGGCTCGCATTCGCAAACAATGACCTACTGCGTGGTCTCGGGAAAACCTTTTTTGTCACCCTCGGCACAAGTAAACCACTTGTACCGAGGCTCGGGGGCTACACCCGGCGGGTGCGCTCGCGCGCACCCACCGGTAGGAGTAGTACGAAAGTACCCTCGGAGAGACAACGACAAGCCTCGACGGCGACCACGACCCCCGGCCGCCGCCCAGGCTCGGGGGCTACTGACGGATACCCAAATCAGGGTATCCTGATCTAGGATACTTAATCCCGCTAACCGTCTCAGCTTAATTGTGTAGGGCCCACAGGAACAGGTGCATGACAACAGAGCGCTCGAGGGGCCCACGGCCGACCCCGAGGGCACATACAAGTTCCGCCTCGCCCGACCCCCAGTCGGGCGGGCCCACGACTTCCGCCCCGCCCGACCCCGAGTCGGGTGGGGTCCACGAACTCCGCCTCGACCGACCCCCAATCGGGCGGGCCCACGACTTCCGCCCCGCCCGACCCCAAGTCGGGTGGGGCCCCGAACTCCGCCTCGCCCGACTCCCAGTCGGGCGGGCCCACAAGCCGCGCTTCGCCCGACCCCGAGTTGGGAGACTTCGTCGAGAAGATTTTCCTCTGACAAGGAGGACAGGCATTTACGACGAGTAGCTGGGGAGCCTTAACTCTACCCAGCGACTCATATACTTGCAGGCACGCGATGTGACCCGCACAGTGGCACCCGTCCCATCTCGCGGCGCCGCCTGACACCTCGAGTACAGCAGCGGGATGGCTACGACATCATCATCACCCTGAACAGGGACGAAGACCGGACCGGCGACAAGACGGCCGCGACAGTCTGGGTTGACATCTCGACACACCTGCCCTGCGACCAGGCTGACAGGACGCCGCCTGAATAGAGCAACAGTAGCGGCTAGGGATCGGACTAGTGCGGCGCGTAGCCGCGCCGCCCACAACTCGAAAGCCCCGTTCCCATTTGTAAACCGGCTCACTCGTTGACTATAAAAGGAGAGCTGGGTGCATGGGGATAGGGGACGAATCCATCGAGAGATACACACAAAGAGGTTTGGAGTCTTTCTCCTCCCTCGTCAACACTTGTAGCTCCCCTCTGCAAGTCGAAACACGAACCACCCACGAACTGGACGTAGGGCATCGATTGCCTGAACCAGTATACATCTCGCCTCTCTCGCAAAACCCTCGCCATCATAGAAGATTGTTAGGCGCCGTAGTTACAAATTTACTTGTCGGCCGGTTTCTTAACACCGACACCGTGGTTGGCGGTGGTGCTCAGCCCCCCTCCCCAACGCCGATGTCATGGCTGTCCCAATAGCGCCCGTCGTCGATCGATGGATTCTCCTTCAATCAAGTTGCAAGGAGAGACATCGCGTCGTCTCCGACAACTACCTCGCCGATGTCACGTTTGTCCCGATGGGGTTGTCGGTGACCTACTCCATCTACTCGGCAGGGGGCATGAAGATGGTGTAGGGGGAGGATTGCCTGGAGTTCCAACAGAAGCGGTGGTTGTCCGTCAGCGGCACCAAGTTCGAGCCGCACGACTTGTACAGGTTCGCGTTCGCGGCGTTCAATGACAGGCCAAGGATTTGTCTCGGCAAGGACCTTGCCAGCCTACAGATGAAGAACATCGCCGACAGCGTGCTCCTCCGTCAATGCCTGGCCGTCGCTCCAGGCCATCGTGTTGAGCAGAAGATGTCTCTCACACTCTTCGTGAAGTACCGGCTCCAGATGGAGGTGCACCAACACGAGGCGGGCATAGTTGGGACAGTCATGGCGTCAGTGTTGGCCGGGAAAGATAGCACGTCGGGAGAGAGATGGGGTGAGGGCGTGCCTAGGGATGGCAACGGGTGAAAACCCGTCGGGTTTTGCCTCCTCAAACCCGCATCCGTCAAGCAAAAAATCTCCCGTCAGGTGACCCGATAAGTGTCGCGGGTAGAGTATTGACCCCACACCCAAACCCGTCGGGTCAAATACACCCGCCGGGTCACCCAAACCCGCCAGCAATCTCAAGTATATTAGGATACTCTCAATGGAGAATTTCATTTCATTGTTTCATGTCATATGAAATGCAAATAAAACACTCATCTCCAATGCATAATTTCATTTTATTGTTTCCTAAGCTTGTCATAATATTTAATTGTTGCTCAAATGAAATAAAACTCCTATCCTCAATGTAAATTTCATGTCATTTCATATTTTGGAAACTGTGCATTGCATTGGAAACAACGTATAGATTGAAACTGGTTTCCTCTCTCTCTTTATTATTAAACTGTCACATCACCAAAATTACTGACATGTCACATCATTTATTGAAAATAAAACTCCCATTGGGAGTAGCCTTAGCAGATTTAACAGTTCATGGCTCATGTGAGAACACCGTAGACAAAAATTCAACAAGTCAGTACAACCAAAAAATTACAAGAATAGTGCATTCTCTAAACATGCACATGCTACTTGCATCTTGCACATAGAACACGGCATGGGCCTTTGCTGCTGCACTTGGACACCGTGGCTTGCTTTACGTCCAGGAGGCTGTGTAGCAGCAGCAGCACGTCGTGGTGTGGTAGCAGCAGCAGCTGGAGCCAACGGTGTAGCAGCACCAGCAGCTGGCGGCGGCGATGGAGCAGTACGAGGCAACAAGATGACGGCGGGGTTGGATCTCGGTCCGCTCGCAGCTGCTGCTGTTAACGAGAGAGACGAGAGGGAGGCGGCTGGGAGGAAGCGAAGGGTGGAGGCGCACAGGGACTGGGAAGTGGAGACTAGGGTTTGAGTGTTTTATACGTTGTAAAGTTGGGCTGTTGTTGGGCTGGACAGGTATGTTGGGCTGGACTTCAGTAAAAATGGGCTGCCAGCATATTCGGCCGGGTCCCCACGGGTGACGGGTTTGGGTTCCACTAAACCGCCACCGAACCCGCTCCACCCGATGGGTCAGTGTTCTTCCCCGTTAGTAGACCCGTGGATGCAATTTTCTTCCCAAACCCGCCTCCTAATGGGAGAAAAATCCGTCGGGTGGCGGGTAACGGGCACCCATTGCCATCCCTAGGCGTGCCGCACCCATTTGCGGGTCCGCTAGCCTAGGACGGTCGGGGAGGGTGGCTAGGCGCAATCGCTGGCCATGGCGTCAGCTCTCTGTTCGTCCAGAGGAGGATGATGGATAGAGAAGGAGAACAAAAACATGTCTGATCAAGTGCCAAAAAACACAAAATGATTAAAAGAAATAAAATAGCATATAAGCATTAGAAAGGTGCGTAAAGTGGTTTCATGGGCATTACAACGAAGCCCAATCTTATATGAGCATTCCGCCAAATCCCACCGGTTTCGTGGATGGAATAGCAAAAATCTCTCTCTCATCCTGTATCCACGGTCCGCTAGGATCCAATGTGCCTGCACGGCTTCAAATTTTCCTTGGCCTTATTTGGATTCTCTAGCTAAAATTAGCCAACTAAACATTTAGCCAGCTAAAGTTTAGGAGGTATCTGTTTGGATCCTGATTAATAGTCCTTGGCTAACCAACACCACTGCCCCCCCTCTCCCGCCCCCCCCAAAAAAAATAACCGAATGAAAAAGAGGCGACTGCGGGAGGGCAGTTTTGTCTTTCCTCCTTTTCCCCCCATGTTTAGTCACTTTTAGAGGTTTTGAGCTAAAAGAAAGTTTAGGAGGTGGGCTAGCTAAAAATTTAGGAGATTTTAATCATCATGTTTGGATCTGAATTGACTAAAATTAGCCAGCTAAAAAACAATTAGCTAGCTAAAAAGTTTAGGAGATGGATCTAAACAGAGTCTAATTGTGTCAAAGTGAAATTTATGCTCCCTATATTTATTCTTTTTTCTTCTTTTTTCAAGTAAAAAGTAAACTAAGGTCGTCTTTCCAAAATTTTCAACCCTCTTGCAGCTGAAACCGACTCTGTCCCCTGCTTGGCTCCCCTCAATGGACGGGCTTCCACTGACTTAATCCCTGGTCATTGACGCATGGGTTCGGCCCCACATGTCAGTGACCACTGCACGGGGGTGCAGTACGTCAGCGGATCCGTGTCTCCTCGTAATCGCATTACGTCACCCTTCAATTCTGTCCACCTCATACATCACATCTCATGCTCCATCTGAGCTGCAGGTGAGAACAAAGCCGCTAGGCTACCTCCCCTCCCCTGGCTGTTTCCCATGCCATCCCTCTCTCCACTAGCAACCACTCGTTGCTACTTCCAAATCCAATGTCTACGATACAAATTAATGTCTCAAATAGAATCACGCCGCCTAGGTGATTCGGTTCCTGCACTTTCTAGCCATCATTTCCCTCTCTCACTATGCCAATTTGAGCTCCCGAAACTCACCCATGGAGGCCTGACGGGTACAGAGCATGAAAAGCAAAATTGGTAGAAATAGTTCAGTTTTACCGCCCAAACCGCTTTGGTTCAGTTAGATAAATTATTGGGTTTTTATGTAAAAAACACACCTAATAATGTATTAAAATAGTAAACCACTCGTTTTTTGTTGTTATCAAGCGGTTTTCTCACGTTTGAAAAACGGCCAGTTCACGGTTTTTTAAACCCTGGCAACCGTGCCGTCGTCTATCTGAACCGCTCGTTTCACGTTTAACGGATCTGAGTGCTCTAATGTAAAAACAGCCCGTCGTCCCAATTTTTGCAGGCTTTCTTCGGCCCACGTTTGGCCCAAACAGTAATGTCTGCCATCGTCTCCATCGCCAACTCCGAAATTTCCCCACGCAACTCTCTCCTTAACCTACGAATCTTGCTGCCGGCAGCCTCTTTTAGGCCACTATAGTGCACTCTGGTTTGGTTTCCGTTGATTTCTTCGACCGATAGGCTCCTCGAAGCACGCGAGCGGACGAGAAGGAGAGCGATGCTAGAGCTGTCGGCGAGCACCGACGACGAGCGGAAGAGTACAAGCAGCTGGAGGCGTTGAGGTGGCTGTCGATAAGACGGCAAGCACTAAGCTTTCCCTGCTGCCTTTAGCTCATGACGGCAGCTACAGGCAGGAGCTAATCCCTGTTGCGATTGTCTCCATGTCCACATGGACCACATCTGGTTAGTTAGTTCTCTGCTTGCAAACATGTAAAGACCCAAATATCTAGGCATACTCTCAGATTGCATGTGTTAGTCACCATCACATATAGATTAATTGCACAGATCGATCTTCAGAACAGCATGAACTGGCCGTGTTCTTAGATAGCCCGATATAGTTTGAAAGTAAATTCAGTAATGTTTCCCTAAAAAAATGCTCAAGTCTGATTGATAATAAGATACAGCTTTAGAAAAAAAGCAATAAGCCTGAAGCTCCCTTGTGAGAGCAGTTTGTCTATCATTTATCCTCATTTCCACATGGTCCTTCTGTGTCCAACTCGTTACCATCAGAGTAACCCTGCATATGCAAAAGAGATCAAAGTTTATATACTAATAAAAAATATTTGTACAGTGAACACCGAGACAAATAATATATTACTATATGTAAGGATGTACCATCAGGAGTTGCACATAACCAGGAAAACCATTTGTTTCAGTCACTTGGTTGTTGATATCACTATGTGTTTCAACTAGTGGTTGACTGAATTCATTTTCTTGAAACACTTGGTGATTCCTCTCTGGAGGTCCTGTTTCACTCTGCATCATGAGGTTCTCTTTGTTTTCCTGTAACTGAGTGTTATGGAAAAACTCAAAACTAAACTCAAAAGAGGATAGATAATATTATTTCACTATTTTATCTAATTACTAATGGTACCTTTTATATATTCGTTATAGTAGTTGACTCTGTTTTATGTCTTTTATGCATTTTTTCAACCCAATCTTTATTGCGCTTTCTTCCAGTCTTCTCTACATCTCTTTTCTTTAGTCCAGCAACACGTGACAAATGCTCTGGTAATTGGGAAACTTCTCTGGCATCATTCTCAACAGGAGTAGCAGGTGATTCTTTGGTTTTTCTTTCCACTTCCCTGAAAAGGTTGTTGAGTGCATTATCCACTAGCATGGAGCATTCTTCATCAAAAGCCGCACGTGAAGCCAAACAACTAAACTTATGAGACATAGATTTATAGCGATGCGATGCTTCTAGCTTCGGATTTTGTATGACCTTCGTCCTATTAGTGTCTTCAATAGTTCCATTTCAAGCTCCTCTTGTCCATCTCTTCAGTATATAGTGGTCTCGAAGTTTTTTAATGTTCATCAAAAGAAACCTTCAATGCATGAGCACATATTATACCAATTCTCTCAAAAAAACAACAACTGCATGAAACAGTCTGTTCTGAAATATTAATTGTGACAGTTTGTTCTTTTTCAGATGAAGATTCGTTGCCAAGAGCTTCCATTCCAACAATGTATCCATTACTATTGAGCGATGGTCTTGCATAGGCAGCCATCGATTCATATTCACCTTGAAAAGCTTCAAATATTGGAGGCGTGTAAGTCTCACTTGCTTGCAGCAACATTGGTGTCCTCATTTTCAGCCAGGGTATCTTCTTCCTTGATTCATATTCAGAATCCAACTCCTTATCTCCTTTTCTTGGACAGCCCTCTCAAAATGCTTGAAAAAGCGGAAAACATCCAAATCTACTTTCAAATAGCATTTGAGGTCACTATTGAAGCTCTCACTCAATTGTGTACTGCGCATTCCCGGCGTAAATATATTCATCATATAGCATTCAGCCCACTTTTCTTTTAACTTATAGATGCTGTCTAACCAAGTCTCCTTTTCAACCTTACTCCGCATATTATGAAAGACCTCTTCAAATTTTGACATGTATGTCCTCATGCTCATACATGCAAGCCCTAAAGTCAGCGGGGATACTTGTGTCTTCAGTTTTATCTTTGCATGAAGCCTTCTGTTTGCCTTCAGTTTTCCTTTTGCTCTTAGTCATCTGTTTGTTCAAATGTTTGACTGCATTTTGACTTATGTGCCAAGTACACAATCCATGCCATGTACTAGAAAAGACCTCTGCAATGGTTTTTCCCATTGCAACATCTTGATCGGTAAAGATAGTTCTAGGTTCCTTGTGATTATGAGCTGACAAGAATGTGTTGAAAAGCCACCTAAAAGAATCACATGTTTCGTCAATATCAGGGCAGTACCAAAAAAATAGTGGTTTCTCTGAATTGGTTGAAACCAACAAACACACCAAATGGTCGATAATCCTTATTAGTTCCAAAAGTAGTATCAAAAGCAACTAGGTCACCAAAGTGTGCATAATAAATAACCATTTTAGCATCTGCCCAGAATATGTTTGTTATCTTCTCTTCAATGTCCAATTGCAAAGCATACTGAAATGTAGAGTAAATTTCACAAAACTACAACATTCAAGTCTATTTCACAAAATTACAACTATTTTGGCCTTTAATAACAAAAACCTACAACTTTTGTAGCCTGGTCCCACATGTCATTCACAAAAATGCCAAATAGCCTAGCCCAACCTGTTAATCACACATGTGCCACAAAAGTTGTAGTTTCTTGTTACTAAGGGTCAAAATAATTATAGTTTTGTGAAATAGACTTCAAAAGTTGTAGTTTTGTGATAAAGGGTACAAATAGTTGTAGGTTTTTAACTTTGCACCTACTTTGACCCATAAAAATGCTAGCCCAAGCTTCGTATATCAATCATCATAAGCTTACTCGAATTTCTCAACATCATTCATGTGAGCATCATTTTCTAACATGATATTGGCACATAGAATGTCAATCACTTCTTCTTTGATCAAAAACATCATTCATGCATGTGCACTTGAATGACATGCTGCTAAGCAAAGAAGAAATAAATACATTGTATTCGACAATATCAGGTTTCACTATACCACAGCATGGAATTACCGACCCACACCAGTTGCTAAAACATAACTATTCCCAAGCAACTGTGAGTCGGTAAAAGTTACCTACTCTCGGTGTGTCGCTAAATCTCGTTGTACCATCCAACTATGGGTCGGTAATACTTTTTGCATCTAGCGTCGGATGAAGGGTCGGTAATTTCTGACTTCAATGTCGAATGATAGGTCGGCAAAAGTCTTGGACCAGAAGCTCACGAATCCGCAAGGCAGAAACCGGCCCAAGGCCCACCAATAGTATACCCCTAACAGGCTCCTTCGTTCTCTATCTCTCATCTGCTCCCGTCCGCCGCTGCACTTCACAATCCCAATCCGCCGCCGCGACACCAGCGCATCCCTCCGGCCGCCGCGTACCATGCCCCCAGCGCCGCGACACCATCTTCTCCACTCCATCCGACTACCAGCGCCGTCCGTGGCCGTCGTGGATCTCCCGTGATGCTGCCGCCAAGATCCCGCGCGACATCGCATCTCTGCCGTGCTCCCGCGACAACGTCGCCATCTCCAGCTTCATCTACACGAGGTCGAGGTTGTATGAGAGCTGGTAGGCGCCCTCATTATCCACCGTCTTTCTGCAGGTTATGTGCCATGGGGGAACCTCGAGGATTCAGATCTTGGTGTCCAAGCACCATGAGTTCAAGTCCAGATCAGACAATATCGCTGGCATCCACAACCTAGTAGGGTCACTGCAGGTCAGTTTCCCCTCCTCGTTCAATTACTGCAGGTCAGAAGATATTGGATTCTGGTTTTCTGAAAAGCCTCTGTTTTCCTCCTTTAAAGTTTGGCTTTAGGAAATATTCTAGTTAATCGACCTCAAGCACGGCAGCCCTGAATCAAATGTTCTTTGTTTGGTAGGAGCAGTTGCAACCGAGCGTCCTCTTCAATTTTAATCATTAATCTTAGTTACAAACAAGTATCTGTTTGGTACTAGATTAACAGTAGACAAGTTCCAAACTTAAAATTACCTCATGTGTATCAGGAACTGTGTCATCATTTTTATTTTGTATCAGTTTGATCATGACTTAACAACAATGTGTGCATGATTTAGGAAGTGTGGTAGCCAACAAGGTAGCAGCTGGAATATTCAGACCAAGCAGATGGTGTGTGATACTCCAGCGGCTGGCTCCGTGTTTTCTCCAAAGGTCTGTGTAGTTCCGTCTTTTCTGCACCGTTACACAACTTGCAAGTTATGAAAACTACTATTTGTGCTGGCTCCGAAGGATAATAGCGGATGTTGATATGGACATCTGTTTGTCACTTGATTTTTCCTTTTATACATGTAAAAGCTGCTGCAAGTTTTGTGATATATCACTTTGTTCTGTATTAGTTCATATAAGTAGCTCTGTAGGGTACCTGTTTCTTTTTCCAACCAATTAGTACTTGGAATTGTAGTTGTTATGGCTCAATCTTCCTATATTCTAACTTTAGAAATAACAAACTGAGGCCCAGCTGAATACCACTTTTGGAATGGTAATCGTTAATGTATACATGAACCTTACTGGTTTCCAATGTTGAAATTGCCTTGTAGGTAAATTTTACTGCTGGTCAAGGAAAACTATGGGTTCAGGTTGAAGTCTTTTGCTTCAAGGATCTGTTGAACATCGCCAAGAGGAAGCATGCAAACATGTTGTAAACTGTAACTTAGACTAGATAATATTGTTAGATAGTTTCCCATGTTGTAGGATGATAGATTATTTACACTTGTACTTCAAAGAATATTTGTTCAATTGAATGACTCATATCTCCAAAAACGTGTTGCATCTTTATTTACCTCCCTGAATATCAGGTTAACGGAAGGTTAATCTTTTTTTTAAATGAAAAATATGGTTAGCGATGGACCGTTGGTCGGTAAAAGTGTTAAGTAGCATCTGACTATGGGTCGGTAATTCTTCAGAATAGTAACTGAGGGTGGGTCGGTAAAAAGTGGTGCGTCGGTAAAAGTTTTACCGACGCCACTTGTAACGACCGACCAAGAGGGTCGGTAAATGTCTTTACCGACTTATGGTAAGTCGGTGAAAGCGCTTTTAGCGACTCACTGTCAGTTGGCTATTGTCAACCGTGGTGTTAAGAAATTGGAGTAAGCTTACTATGACCTTTTCATGAAGAAGATTGTACTTTATTATAGTTCTTATGCTCTTTTGCTAGGGCATGATCAATCATTTTACACAACAGTGGGAGCGAAGCTACATATCTATCAAATTTCCTTCAGTTTGAAGGCGATCTAGCATCATTTTAAATATAGATCAACACGTGAGTATTGCTTTTTGGCAATCCATTGCATAGACCTTAGTTTATTTGCATAAGTACAACAATATGAATGATTGCTTTGTTGTATATTGTTTTGAAGGTGCGGATGTTTTTATCGAAGCTTTCAAAAAAGTTTTTTTTTTCTCAAATACGCAGGATAGCTGCGCATCTTTGTATTAAGAAGAAGAGAAAACTGGTCCCTTACAAACATCGCCGCCTCACTCCGAACCGAGCTGTGAGGGGCTGTGATTACATGAAGTTGTGATCTATAGGAAAACTAAACAAGAACTTGACCAAACAACAAAGGCAAGAAAGAAGACTATCCTCCTAATCCGTGACCATGCCCAGCGCTCAAAGAATTGAGCTTCCGAGCTCCTGCTAGACACCATAGATGGTGCTCATCCTCGAACGTCCGAAGCAGCGACGACATGGACGGAGTAGCACCCTCAAAGACACTCGTTTCTATGTTTCCAGAAAGGTAAGATTTTAAGTTTGTGTGTCTTGTTCTTGGAGGTACATGGATTATCATCACGAGCTTGATATTCAAGGGTTGGTCAAGTGCATTCAAAAGCTGGCCTTTTATTTTATTTTTTTAGGGGAAAAGGCTGGCCTTGTATGAAATGACGTCCTACATTGCAAAGCTATAAGGCAGCCCAATGTTACACTATCCTGATGACCGCCTATTTTCATATTCTCATATCATTACAACGGACGCTGTTTGTGCATGAAAACAGATTGACAGCTGTGGACTTTCAAATGTACAAAAAACGTAACACGGAATAGTTAAATGAATAATCAAGTAGAAATTCAAGAAGCTAGACTAGATTTAACATACCATTTTGTAGGGAACACATGCCACACATCTCAGAGAAAATACATCAAATTCAGCGAGAATACAAATTATAGATTTTTGTTTTTTATTATAAAATTATACACTCTAGCAAGATATGTGAGTTACACATTACATATTATAACTCGCAATTTTTTTTCCATATTATAACTTTAATTCACTGACAACATATCAACAAATTCCAAGGCCTGATAGAGTGAACTACGACTTCATATTAATGCCACAAGCTAGTGAAAAATTAAAGAGCATGCAAACTTAATTATCAATTTTACTGCTAACCTAAAGGTATAATCAGCAAGTAAATACAAAACATATAAATGAAGTAAATTGTTCTTACATAAGTTATTGGGAAAATTTATCACGAAAAGTTTCTGCATAGGTGTCTTAAAATGATATAAAAAAATTGTCGTGGAATAGCTTTCTAAAAAGACCAAGGAAGGGAAGCAGGCTGTCAGCCCGATGTGGAAGTTGCCCTGCTTGTGGGAATCGGCAGAATGAATAGTCATGCCTGGAGGGGGGAACTTTGCAATCTCAGGATGCAGGACTTTAGGAATTCAAGAAGTGCAAGTAATGCTAATCATGAATTGAAGGCGTATACACCAGACTCCATAAACAACTTCCGGAAATCTAAGCCACACTCTGCTTCTAAAGTAACACAATCCATTATAACCGCAAATGGATAGACTATGTAACGTGCAAGAAAGAGACCCAACAATGGTACATCCTCCAATTTTATTATATTTTATTTATATGACATTTATGACAAGAAATGCGCACGAAAATTAGTGAAACTATCCTAAACATCAATTTGTTTGCAAACGAAAGGAGGTTGTATTAAAATCTGAAGAACATACCCTCTGGTCAAAACGAATACAACCCAGTGAAAACAAAGATCATATTACAACAAGAGTTCTGATCTATCCAACAGTTTTGCATCGAGTGACACAATATTACTAGTTTTCAGTATTATTCCATGAGTGGCTGACAAATTTTTTAACAATAAACTGTGTCTTTCCCAATAGTTTTAGTAGATTACAAACAATATTATTCCTAACAAACTCATTTCCCATGGTTTTACAAGATAATTATAATCAGATAACAGACCATTGGCCACTCATCAGAAAATCGTTGGAAGTTTATAAAACATAGAGACTGTAGACAGATAACCAGAAATCACATAGTTACTTGATGACAAAATAGCATGGAAAATATATACTCTGTAAGAATACTCAGAACACCAAAGACCCACTACAGTAGCTATCTTTATATGACTTGTGGTGAACAATGAAGTTTAACTACATCGTGATGCCAGATGACACGAGGGAAACTGACCATCTCCCTCTAAACCTCCTTAGATCAAGATGAAAAGCTCACGATCAAGGCCAGAGGTTAGTTGACTCGAACAACACAAGCAAGCGGCCTTGCCAGACACCCGACCACTTCCAGCTCCACTTTCCCATATGGAGACTCAAAGACCACATGATGGAACCCCCTTACCCAGGACACAGACATGATGGTGCACAATAGCAGCGAAGCGAACATTCTGATGACCCAGACAATTTTGATGACAGAAATAGCTGACAAGACCCAACCTTGACGCGGGTAACATGACTCTCCCGACAGAGACCACCTTGACGCGAGTAACATGACTCTCCCGACATGAAACACCCCAATGGAAACGCTAAGACACACCTCCCAGATGAACATCTGACCATCCGTGCAAAAGAAGAATAGCAAAGAATCACATCAATGAAAACATACCAAAGACAAGCAGACGATTCAGTTTAAACTACCAGTGAAGAGAAGCATACCTCGACTGCTTCACCCAAACTTGAAACCCCCCGGTGGAGCAAAGAGTTGCTGATTCCCATTGTGGATGCTAGTCTGGGGGCCATCCTCACCTAACATCATGGCATCATCTTCTTCCTCTAACCAGTAAGTCTCCAGCAAATGAGCCACTAGTTCATATATCTCGTTGTTCTCATGGTTCTGGAGTTCCTCAATCTTGTCCAAGCCCCCAGCATCATCAATCATCTGTGCATACATGTTGACATCACAAGCTTTAGAGGACTTCTCGGTCTCCCCAACCTTCAAAATATTCTCAAGGCCGTCCAAACAAGTCTTCAGCGTTTCGTTGTCAGAATGTCTAAGGAAGTCACACAAAACCTTGATGCAACCCTGGCTTACAAGATACCTATCAATCGACAATGGTATGTTAGTAAAAAATGGTTGCTAACATAAATGATGTGTTAGAAAAAAATTGAGAAGCGTTAGCTTACTTGATCTGATCATATGTCCCACCAGCTGTGGCATTAGAAATCGCCCAAGCAGCTTCCTTGCTGACATAAAACTCAGCAGATCCCATCAGATACACCAAAGGACCAATTATGTTCGCACTGATCACAGCCTAGAATCAAACATACAAGTTAGACTTCAGTAATAACAGGGGATCACTTGACATTTAGGATGAAGCTCTCATCAAGTAAATAGAGCATTAGAGAGATCTTGACTTATCATTTGTGACAGTATTCCAAAACTAGATGGTGGCTTCCCTGCAGTATTAAAAAATCCAAAACTACAGCTATATCTTCTCTATCCATCCCTCCTTTCACTACATCAATTTTCAGGATATAAATATGTTTTTTTGATTGAAAGTTTATACAAACCTGAATCTGCTCCTTGGTTCCAGCTGTGATGTTTGAAATTGTCCAGCAAGCTTCTTTCATTATGCTTTTATTTTTATTTGTTACCAAAATACTTAAAAGACAGGGAAGTGCTTGATGATCAACTATAAACTGCAGAGACAAGAAAACCATTAAACAACATAAAAAGAGACCAGACAGACAAAACAAAAGGTAAAAATATTATTAACTTAACATCATGACAACACACTTCAGAGAATTTTGCAACAAAAATGATAACTGAAGCTGAGAGGAACTTCATAAACCAGTGTAAAGCAATTCTTGCAGATTTTTGTAATAAGATCAGATGCGTAATAAGTGGAGAAAATTCGTGAACAAGAAAGGAATATATAAACCTAATAAGGATGGTTAACAGGCAGTGCAGTACTTACTTAAACAAAAGTATCTAATTAATCATATTGCAAGGACTATGATCTTCATATGTCACTGCACGCCTTCTGTTTTTCTCAATTATCATGGACTATCACTTAGATCAACTGAAGTAATATGACAGTGTAACAAGAATACACCATACTTCTAGGTAGAACATTCCCAAAGTTAAAAATTAAGGTCAATGCAGCCTTATAGAATAAAAAAATTTATATAGCAAGGCGAAATATAGAGTTAGGCATGGTGATACACATGTGGAGTATACGGAAATTAAATGCAGAACAACCATTTTTGGCTTAACATGAGCTACACAAGGCTTAATTAATAGAGTCATGAAATGGTTTTTTATCAAAATTATCTTTGAGCCAGTTTGCAATAGGAGTCCTAGAAACCAAAATCCAAGGATTTAGCTGAACTATATTCTAAAAATTCCAAGAATTTAGCTCAACTATGTTGTAAAAATCCCAGGGCCGTTTTCCTCTTCGAAACAGGTCCATGGGGTAAAATTTACCAAGGCTTCACAAATGTGTCATCATTAAATAGAGCACATGCCAAATTAAAATTGTAAGAAAACAGGAATGACAAAGTCATCAGACATTACTGAGTGTCTGAACTTACGGACAGTGCCAGAATAGCAACTCAACAAAGAGACACAAAGATTTCTGATGTCTGTTACTAGAAATAATACCTGAGTCTGTTCATCATTCCCAGTGGCAATGTTACCAACCACGCGCAAAGAAGGAACAATCACCGAAGTTGAAGGGTGACTGGATCAATATGTAGTAGCTTGTAAATCAGTCTATTTTTATATTCTCAAACTAAATTACAAATGGAAAAAGAAAACTTACGTAAGGAGCTCTACAAGCCGAGGGCATATTCCGGCTTCAAGCATAGCTTGGAGTTTGTCCTCACTATCAAAAGAAGCAGACAAGTAAGAGAGTGCCCAACAGGCGTCACTTAGGACCTCCTCATCGTCAGAGTAAATGAGTTGTCGCAAAACTAGGAGTGCTGGCTTCACCTGCCCGATCACACAAAAAAAGAAAATCGATCAAATCAGTCATGAAACAACATATAATACAAGTATAGCATCAGAACACCACCATACATGTTCAAAGTCGGGGCCGGGCTTGCCACGGACAAAGTTGCTGAGGGCCCAAGTGGCATTCCTCAGGACTGAAAGTCTTGGGTTTCCAGTGAGCAACTGAAGTAGTGGCAAGAGCGCACCATGCGCAAGCACAATGTCACGGCCGATTCTAGAGTCACCAGCCACGTTTCCCAGAGCCCAGACAACCTGCAAAATCAAAATCAGATAACCATTTAAATCTCCCTAAGCAATATAATTAATATAAATCTGAGAGGCAATGTAATCTTAAGTAATTTGTTTGCACTTGCCTGATCACGGACATCCTCATTTGGTGAGCTGAGGAGCTTAACAAAGATGGGCACGGCACCCTGATCAACAACGACCTTAGTGTTCTCTGATGTTCCCGAAGCAATGTTAGTGAGAGCCCATGCCGCCTCAAACTGCAGCCATAACAAAACCCAAAAATAATTATAATATTTCAGCTAAATGGTATGCAATCAACACCGTAAAATAGACCTTTCCATATATAGATTAAATTCAACCACCATACTAAAGCCACGTTTAAATGTCTGAGATGCAACAACCTTATCAAATAGTACAATTGCAACTAAGCTGAACGCAAACTAGTTCCCAATTTCTGTAACACGATGTACAGCATCATAAAGCCAATGGAACAACATAAATACTATGATACCACGGAGGCATACCTGGAGCTGATGGCAGTCTTCCCTAGAAAGGAACTGCACAAAGCAAGGTACCACTCCAGAGTTAATCACTTCCAGGATCGGGGGATTTTTTTCTGATACATGTTCATGAAGGTAAGGATCAGAGCAGTTAAACATATGTAGAAATTATAGTTTGCGAAATTGCACGGAGCAGTGAAAAATTTAGACCCAAATTCAGTCGAGCAGAGATGACGAATCAGGCAGACAATTTTGTGAAAAACTTCCAACGAATTTCATCTGAACGGAAGAAAAAGGGAGCCGGATAAACGGGAATTTTGGACGGGTATATAGAGCAACGCACCGATGGAGAGCAGCTTCCTGAACTCCCTTGTCGCTTCCAACTGCATGCTGCTGTCACCCGAGCGCAGCCCTTGCACCAACTCCGGCAGCATCTCCAACTACATAAACAAACAACAAGAGAAGAGGAAGAAGTATAAGGCAACAGGACGTGTAGAAAATCTTGCGATACATGCCACCCAACACGAAAGCACGAATCGAGAAGAACCCACCAACGAACGACAAACACACGTACGGACGTACCTTCTTCTGGAGGGCAGATGCCGGCGGGTGCGCAACCGCCTCTGCGCCTGTGCCGACGAAGCGCCTCCTCTGGAGGGCGCGCTCGCGGCTGTCCTTGCGGATGCCCACCATGTCGTCCAGCCGCCGCCGCAACCCGTCGGCGGCGCTCACCGACGGCTTGAAGCCGCCCCGGCGGAGCTCCGCACGCTCGCTCGGCCGCAGCGACATCCTTCCTCCCTTCGTCGGTACGCGCGGGAGCTCCGATCCCTTCCTGTCCTCCTCCTCTCGCCGCAACCCTAGGTGAAGTGCGAAACCTAGAGCTAGCGCGCCGCGGACGCCGAGCGGACGGAAGGAGAGGTTTTTGAGTTTTGGAAACGAGCAGGGAAAAGGCGGTGCGGGTGGGGCTGCCTTTATTGTCGAGTCAACAAGACAAGGTCAATGGCTGGTCCGGGCGGCAGCGGGAAGCCTTGGGCCGCACGGCACCGCATCTGGACCTGTTTCTGTTTTCTAAGTTGGGCTTGGGCTGGCAGTTGACTATATTTCCCTTTTGTTTCCTTTTTCACAATTTCTGTTAAAACTCGTTTGATTCTCCTAAAAAAACTCGTTTGATAGTTTTTAAAGATACTACGCTTTTTTAAACTATCATCAACTCGAACTAGTAGGTCTGAACAGTATCAGTATGAATTCGTAACTAAATCAGTACAACAGTAGATTAACAAGAGAGATGTAAATTTTCCTCTGACAAAAGGAGATTTTGATATTTAGAGAGGACATGATCAACTTGCAGTGGGTGTGCGACATGCAACATTGCCCGCCACGTTTTGATAACCAAATTTGACGAATTTACAGGAGTTTAGGCTTTTTTTTCAATGGTAGCTACAGTTACATATTTGACAGGCGGTTTTAAAAAATATGAGTGGTTTAATACTTATTGTTCTTTTTTTCTAGTTTTCTTATAAGCTAGTCAAGTGTTTCGGAAAAAAAACACAATTTTGTTTATGCAAAAATAGAATTTTATTGATATTAAAACGTATTATATCCTTTGATTACAAAAGCAACTCAAACAATGCTTGAGAGACAAAGAACCTTGAAAGGCTATGAGTTAAAAACGCTTGCGTGTCGTCTCAAAGATTTTTTCCGTCAGCACCATGTGTCTGCAATCCCCCGTCCTCCGCCCATATTCTTGTCTTAGTTGAGAATGACTAGTGGGACCAGACATAAAAACTGTATTTTTCAGATGCAAGATCACAAATATATCGTCGTAGTTGTGTGAAACTTACTCTAAATAAACTAGTTGACCTTTGGTACATAGCTATCAAACATTTGTTATTTTGAGTATCACAAGTGATAATGTCCATTGTAGTCTTGAAATTTTGTACGATTCTAATTATGCTACAACATCCGAATGTTGAGTTGTTCATAGAAAAATCTAGAACCGCTAACTTGCTTTTTGATGAAATTTTCTGGTTTTTCAACTGTCAATGGATATGCATTCCAAGATTAAATACTTCTAAATATACAAAGATAAAATGCGGTAAAAAGTTTCAAGGTTCAAATGAGACATTGTTACCAAGAGCTAGAAAAAAATTCTTATCAAGGTAGGATCAAGTTTAACCAAAATTCCTATGGGTTGTGATACTACTTAACCTTTGTGTGAACAATAAGTACCATGATTTGCATGCACATGCGAAGTAATAAGGATAAGGAACTAAAAGTACATTTATCCGGTCGGGATTGGGAAAAAGGCAACTCCATGTTACCACTACCGGAAATCGTTTTCTTTTTTCGAGTGCCGGCGCCTTTACCGAGTATATTTTATCGGACACTCGGCAAACGAGTCTTTTGCTCAGTGTAAAAAAAAACACTCGGCAAAATAACTTTGCCGAGTGTCAAATAAAAAACATTCGGCAAGTCTTTTTTATTTACACTCGGCAAAGGTTTTTTTTTCCCGAATATTTTTTCTTTGTCGAGTGTTTTTTATTTACAAAAGTTTTTGCTTTGCTGGGTGTCAAAATAAAAAACACTCGGGAAAAGTTACCTTTGCCGAGTGTATTAAAAAAAAAACACTCGGGAAAAAGAAATTTAAACTTATTTGAATAATTTTATGAAGCCCTACACAAATTCAAAAGAAAAAGTGTTGAACTACAAAGTTGTATAACTTCTCAAGATCTACAACTCTTATTTGGATTATTTTTAGATTCAATAAAGTGATAGTAAAATTGTTCATAAAATTTACATCTCTCGTATAGTTTCATGAAACATATAAGAGAGATATATAAAATTTGTGAACAATGTTACTATCGCTATGTAGAATGAACAAATGACCAAAATAAAAATGGTAGATCTTCACAAGTTATACAACTTTGTAGTTGAAACTTTTTTTAATTTGATTTAATTTTGTCAACAAAACAATTCAATTAAATTTCTTAAATTTGAAAATTTGAATTTTTCAAACGACCTCGGATGGAGAAACAGTAAAAATAAAAGTGTAGATATAGAAAAGTTATGAAACTTTGTGGTTGACAACGTTTTTATTTGAAATCATCTCGTCAACATAAACTAAGTTTGAATTTCTCAAATTTGAAATTCAAATTTTATAAACGACCTCGGATGGAGAAACTATCAAAATGAAAGTTATAGATCTCGAAAAGTTATGAAACTTTGTAACTAACAACTTTTTAGTTTGAATCTATTTAGGGCCTCAAACAAGCAATTTACACCTGGTTATGTATAATATGTGAAGAATTAAAACAGAGTATAGGCATATGTGTGTGGTGCAGTGGTAGAGAAGGTTTCACGCGAAGGAGGGGTCATGGGTTCGAGTCTCACCGGATGCGTAACACGGGAAAAATGCCGTGACTTGTGACTTGATTGCGGGGGACGGGTGGCTGGCTTGTGGGGCCTCCCCTATTAAAAGCTTTGCCGAGTGTCCGACGAAATACACTCAGCAAAGAGGGGATTTACCGAGTACCTCTCCCCGTGTGCTCTTTGCCGGCAAAGCCTTTGCCGAGTGTCAAAGATAGATACGTTATACGCGGACGATGAAATTTGAAATACTATGTTAGCGTAGTTCACTTAGTATATTCAGAGTTTATCGCAAACTAATAGGCTAACACAGGACTGACAAGGCTTAGCTGACCTTGTTTTAATTTGAACGGCTATTATTTGTGGACATTATTAGTATATATACAGCATTGAGATGACATATAAGAAACCTATACCTTCACCTCAACATATATGACCAAAGTTCATGCTGTCCAGACGTCAAATTTAAACATGACTCCAAGAGTGCGACAAAACAATAATTAAGCAGCCTAATCATGACCCAATGCAATGCACAAGCCCTTTCAGGACGCCAAATGAAGCTTCAGTATTTCCCGCCGCGGGGGGGGGGGGGGGGGGGGGGGGGGGGGGGGCGGGAAACCGAAGCTTCAGTATCATATATAAGCCGGAAGGGTGGAACGGAGGACAGAAATACCACCAGCAGCGTAGCCACCAGTTGGTCCAATGTAGGACACTACCATGACTCCAACGACATGACTCTCACAACGGGACTGAAATAATACAAAGAGTAAGTGCGTTGCTTCCAAATGATCATTTCAGCCATCCGTGCTGAAGAGGAATAACAAAGAGTCACTTCAACGGAAACGTAAAAAGACATGCAGATTATTTAATTGAAACCATTAATGCAAGGAAGCTTACATTCAGCCAAAATACATTTCAAGCCGGTGGAATAGAGACCTGCTGATTTGCTCGGTGGACACTGCTCTGGATGGCATCCCCACCTACGGATTCGTCTTCAACATAATAGTACGACCCGAGTAAGTGATACGCCATCTCATATATCATGTCACTGTCATGGCTTTGGAGATTCGTAATCTTGTCTAGCCCTCCACAATCTGCAATCTTGTCTGCATAAATGTTGAAATCACTCGCTTCTGCTTGTTTCTCTGTCTCTCCAACCTTCAATATATTCTCAAGGCTTTCCAAACAAAGTGTCGATACTAGTGTCATGAGCCCATAGTAATAAATCACAAAACACTCCAATGCAACCATGTCTTACACAAGATACCTAACAAAAAAAATTATATACTATTTGTTAAACATAGGAAATTACTTGCTCAAATTTTTGAAAAATCAAAGTACATGCCAAAAAAAAGACTGCACGCATACTTTATCTGATCATGTGTCCCACCAGATATGGCATTGGAAATTGCGCGAGCAGCTTCCTTCCTTGTATCAAAATCAGCCGTTTGCATCAGATGAACCAAAGGACCAATTATATTCCCTTCGATCACAGCCTACAACAAAATGAATAGTAGGATATCTTCAAGTTGAATCCCTTGGATAAAACAGAGCAGCCCTAAATTATATGAATATAAGAGTATGCATGCCTCCTTCTCCATGGCAATATCTTCAGAATTTACAAACCTGAATCTGTTCCTTGTTCGCTGATGTGATATTGGCGACTGCATGGCAAGCTGCTTTTCTTGTGATCTTATTGTTAGGTACTGTCAGAAGATTCAAAAGACAGGGCAGTGATTGACGATCAAAGATAAGCTACACAAAAGGACGAGAACCATTTAATAATATTATTCAAGAAGAAATATATATAAAAAGCTAACAAAACGAAATAAAGTAGGCCAATTGCATCACAGCTGTACAGATTTTTTTTTGGTGATTAAACTGTATAGATAGCACGGTGTATAAAATATTTCAGTTTCAGAACAGATCGTTAGTTTGTTTAACATACTAAAACATCTTTTGCACAATGTTTTGTCCTGTAAATTAACGAAATGTCGTTAAAATAAAGATGGATCGGAAGTACTAGTATGTCCATTGGAAACAAATATTTGTGGCTAAGAAAAACAATCTTGTAAAACATGTGCGGCGCAACTGAATCGAATGAATTAGACTCATGAATATTTTCTTTATTATTGGCGAATAACTCATGAATGAAAAATAATAGAGCTAGGCATTGCGAAGGGCATGCTTTATTCGCCGAAACCGACCTCCTCCTGCGCCTGCGCTTGCGGTGTCTCCTTTATTCGTCGCCGCACGGGAATCACCATCTGGTCCTCACGCCGTCGCCGCGTACGACCAGCCTCCTCCGCGGCCTTGTAGTATGAGTTCCTCCGGCAGATCTCTGCCCGCCCACCCTCGGCCGGCGGCGGAAGTGACATCCTCTCAATCGCGAGAACGAAGCTTAGGTCGCCAACGGAGAAACCGACGACGCTGCGCGTGCCGAATAAACGCGGTGCTGTTATTGTTGTCGACGCTGCAACAGCGCGTTCGGTTGGGCTGGAAACCCAGCTGGCTGAGCTGGAACCCCTCACGGGTTACTGTAGCGCTGTCTATTGCTACAGTAACCGGTGAGGAAGATTTCAGCCAGTGCTGGCTGCTACCAGCAAGCCGAACAGGGCGCAAGTGGATTAGACAAGGGCCTTAACACTTTTCCGGCACGACTACGTTCAGAGCTTTTTTGTATAAGTATGGTATTTCCTTGCTGACGGAATTTTTCACTCCTATAGGCTATACTGCACCCGGGTCAGTTTGATCCGATCAGGGAATTGTTTTCTAATTTATTCCTCAAAAAATGTGTTTTAATTCAGCTGGGTGCAGTGCAGGCTTTCATTTCGTTGTGCGTTTCTGGCAAGATTTATGCAATAAAATTATTTGTTGCCATAGACGTGGGACTGGGGATTTTCAATGTTTAAAGTCCAATTGAACTTTTTTTTACTGGACTGTGGATTGGATTTATTTGGACTTTGGATGATTGTGGATGTAGGGTCCAACCTCTATTTAGACTATTGGATATCCCTAGATTAACATTGAATCCTCTCTAATTTTATGGATCCACGTCAAAAGTTGGACCTTAAAATTAAACACTTCGTGTTCACATAATATTTTTTTCATCGAAATTGACTGAAATTTGTTTAAACTTACTCGCTATGACCCTCAGCTACTTCATACAAATTGATGCAGCTATATCTATACTTTGGGATCCACATCAGAAATAGAACCCTAAAACTAAAACTTTACGTTCACACCTTAATGTTTTGTCGAAATCGATTGAAAATTGTTTAGACTAATTCACTATGACGATCATTTACTTCGTACAAATCGGTGCAGCAATATCTTTATGTGGGATCCACGTCAAGAGCCGGACCCTAAAACTTAAACTTCACGTTCACATCTTAATTTGTTGTCAAAATTATATGAAATTTTTATAGGTGACTCGGTACAACGGTTAGCTGCTTTGTGCAAATTAATAAGCCTAGATCAAATTGCGATCTACCTGGATCCATGGTGGATAACGTGCTGCAGGGTATGAACTTGGTTGTTCTATGGATAGTTGAATGAACTTGGGCTGTACTGGACGACGGAGCTTCTCAACTAGATTTAAACTGGTTTAGGATTCTTATCAACTAGACTTAATTTGGACTTTGCTATTTGGGTTTGGATCTGACTAGTTGCCAACATGAGACACGTCAAAGTTAAAAAAAAAAAAAAAAACATGAGACGCCATGGACTACCAATTACGTAACTAATCTTAGCCATGAACTAATCTTACCGAACTAACAATTAGCCATGGACTACCAATTACCTAACTAATCTTAGCCAGCTAGCTATTAGTCAGGTGCCTGTGTGGAGGCTGGACTAATTGGTCAACTAACAATTAGTCCACGTAACTTGGGTTCCCAAGCAAATATGATTACTATTAGTCCGTTTGTTGGCTAAATATTGGTCCACCATTAGTCCCTTCTGTTTTGATCCCCCATGGACAAAATTTAATCAGCTAACAGTTAGCCCCTTCGATCTAAACATGGCCCAATATTACTATGTGTAAGTGATACAAACTTATCTTATTCTCACTTCAAAAAAAAAAAACTTATCTTATTTTATTTCTTACGTTGGTTCTCTGCTTTCTTTCTTTTTGTATGAAGGAACTACAGCCAAACATGTTTTCATTAAATGCAAGATAAATTACAATGTATCTAGCTAGTAAAAAAATGGTTCACTTTGTTACATGTATCTATGTAGTGGTATATTGGTAACGGAAACCTCTCTAAACCAAGATGTTGTGAATTCAATTCAATTCCCTCCTAAAGCAATGTTGTGCACAATTTTTTTTTTGTTCGTGGCCGGTGTAAGCAAGGTCACATGGGTCGGCCCAATAGCCCTACAATATTTCGTTAGTGTTATCAGGACTGCATGGGCCGGCCTAGCAGCGCTTAACAGCCCAACAAAATTTCTTAAATGCTGTTGGGCTGCAATAAAATGCAGAAGTGTGGGAAAATGGAGATGGGCCGGCTTTCGGAAGGTTGGGGCTGAAATTTAATATTTTTATTTCTATTTCATACCAAACAAAAATTAATTTCTATTCTTAATATTCTGAAATATACTCCATACATAAATCAAGTATTTAAAATAATTTTCCACACATGAATGCAACTAACATCTTAGAAATTATTTTTAAAAAAAATCATTTCAGTATCTTTGAACAATAATAAATATATCATTTAATGATAAATTGTTTGCTACACTTCTAAATATAAAAATCATTTACAAAAATGACATCTTTTCTTTAGGGTCTTTTGTTGGGCCTATGGCCTTGTAAAATGTAAATACTCTTTTTTATTAATAGGAAACAAATGAGTATGGGGCTCCCCAAATAAAAATAATCAGCCTAATCCACGTTTGGGCCTAGGGATGGCAGTTTCACCCGCGGGTGCGGGCACCCGACGGGTCCCGCACCCGACGGGTGCGGGCGCGGGCGCAGTTTTCCACCCGTGGGTCTCACCCGCGCCCGACCCGTGAAGACTCGGGTGCGGGTGCGGGTTTGATTTCTCACCCGCGGGTGACCTATCGGGCGTCCGAAATAAAACCAATGCAGCTAAGCAACCTGGCCCAACAACACTTTGAGCCCAACCCACCTCATCTCAACCAGGCAGCTGCCGACCTCCCATCAAAATGCGTACAGCAAAAGAGATAACGTGGGACCTGTGCCTTAATAAAAAAATTGCAGCAGCCCATCGGTCCCTTCTCCTCCTCTCCTTTCTCGCACGATGCGTTCTTCTTCGCACTGCATCTGCCACAGAAAGAGCCATGGCTCATCGGACGGAGCTCCCCAGCAACAATCGCGTCCCCCGCAACAAATCGAACTCGCCTCTAGATGAATCTTTGGGATGCACGCCTAATGCCTGTTCCGTAATCCATCCCTCTGCGTGCTGGCTCGGCGACGGCCTTCAGATCCCACCACCTCTGATTTCCTGTTGGGCTCTGATGAGTGATGGCGTCGTCGCTGGGCAGGGCGGGGCGCGACGGGCGTGGTGCGACGCGGCAGGACGCGCCACCTCCGGCGAGGGCTCCCCACGGCGGCGAACCCGATGGGCACCCGAGACCCGCCCGACACCCGTCGGGTGCGGGCGCGGGTGTGAGATTTCGCCCGCGGGTGCGGGTGCGGGCGCTGTTTTTCACCCGAAGCATTTCACGTCACGGGCGGGTTTTCGCTCCACCCGACCCGAACCCGACCCGTTGCCATCCCTATTTGGGCCTGGTTAATGGGCTAAAGGAGAAGTGAAGTAGGCCTTAGTTGAGTCCGTTTCAGAAAGGAGAAGGAGGAAAACTGAACACCACCGTAACCCACGTCGTCTCCTCGGATTCTAATCGGATCGATCGTTCGGAGGAGAAACCAGGAGGCAGCTGCGTCTGTTCTTCTTCTTCTAGGGCTGGACGTCCTCCCCTGCATCTCCCATTGAAGGCACCATAGAGGTAAGACCTACTGCTAGTGTCGTCGCCCCTGCATCTCTCTGAAACAACGATTTTGGAGTTGCAGACCGAAGAACGATGAGTTGTTGTGAGATCAAGAAGGCCGGCTAGAAAATGCGTTAGGGGACATTCATGATCAGGCTTAGGTAATGGCAAAGAAACCTTTCATGATCTCCCTATTTTCAGCACTGGTTCAGTCGTTAGAAATTCGGGCTTAATCTCTGGAAGCAACTCGTGATTAGTTGTCGGATAGCTACAGTTTTTCGGTAGTCTGTACAGAGGCAGATGAATCCAGTTTTACAGGCCCTTAGTTTTCGATTCTGGAAAACTTATGAATACGAAAGTTGTAGAGGGTTTAATACCTTTCATAGAGTGCTTAAACGCCTAATTTGGTTCAGTAGAACTGGAGATACTTTTTTCTGAATATTCACTGTTTGCAGTACGACATGTGAACTGAATCTCTGTTTTGCGTGTCAGTTTAACCCAACTTAGAGTCAGAGTTAATTTTTGAGTTAAATACCAATCTTGTAGATAATTGGCAAAACCAACAGAAATACTATCAATTTGCTTTATTCCTTGCTGAACCATTGGTGATTGATGATTTCTTATTTGATTTTATTCAGTGATGCATGGAGAATGATTGTCAAAACTCAATATGTGGTATGCTTGACAATCTATGCCGTTTATAAGACTTGATGAATGATTATATCTTGAATAGTTGCGATCAGCGGTATCATGCATACTTGTCATTCATATGCATACATATGCATTATTTCATATAGAGATTAAAGACCTGTCATCGCCATCGTGCCATGACTAGTACCGGTACATGGAGTTGCATGAGAGGTTGGCATCGTCCAACATAAAACTCTCAACTGGAGTTGCATCATGGCATGCATACATTCTTATTAAATCTGAGGACGCCGATTTATCATGGAGATAGGGACGTCTTTTATTTGGAGAATTATGAATTGGTTGATTCATATATCATGATGTGATTGGAAGTGTACCTTTGTTTGATTTACTGCTTCTCATGTTGGCTTTTAATTGTTCACTCGTTTTAAAATATAATAACCAAACATGTGTGAGATATGTATGTATTCATAGTCGTTGCTTGCTGAGTTTATCTCACCCCTTTTATCTTTCCAGGTGCAAATGAATAAAGCGAGCATGATGGACATGGGGAGTAGCTGAATTGCACGTGCACTCATGTTTTTGAGTTTGATCATTAATTTAATCATGTTTAATACTTTTGAGTTTATAATAATGCTTGAACCTTTGGACCTTGACCACCTTGTTAGATGTTGCAGCACAATGCTACTTTAATAGTGTGCTAGCAATGGCTTTCTTTTTATGCTTTAAGGCCTTGCTTAAATGTTTTAAGCTAGTTTTTGAGTAGGGTGTTACAGTTCGGTTCAAAAAACAAAAAAGGCAGGCACAAGACCCCAAATATGAATAATCTGTCACCACATGAAAGGTACGATGTGCTAGTCAACTCCGTGTGTGGACACATGATTGAGCAAGAGTGTGACTTGACACACAATGAGCGTAAAGTAACGTTTCCAGATATGGAAGGAGGGTGGGGGCATTGATAGGAGAACGGAAAATTTAGGTCTTGTCGTTTTGTTGTCCGAATTGGTGCTCAACTTTGACCGTCCTAGGGGGCACCATTTTGCCCTTTCTCGTATCGTTGTTTGAAACTACTGGCACCATGAATATTGATTTAGTTTCCTGCAAACTATTATTTGACGCACAACAATATCACTTGCACATAATCTCATCCTTATTTGTCGTGCATCACATTATCTTAGTACTACTTAATTGCTTGTTTAATTTTAGTGTGATTATTTCTCAATATCAGATGCATGGAAAGTGTGGCCAGGGCAATAATCCAGGAGCAGTTGCAAACTGCTCCTGGTTTTGCTGTAGTAACAGCCCTGACCATAGGGAGTTTCTGGAGGAAGGAGCGGATGATATGTTTAGCGATGAGTTATCTACCTTTTAAACCGTCCAATTCAATAAATGTCTGCCTAATAATATAAGCATCTCCCAACATTTTGTGCAGGTTCTCCGCGACCAGGTAAGCTTCATCTCCACTATATAATTGCCATACCTCCCTGCCCTTCTCATTAGGGATGAAAGCGGTCTTGAAACGGTCGGAAAAAGGCTAAATTATTTTTAGTTTTATATTTTTTTTCTCGGTAGCGAAATCGATAACGGTACTTGCGGAAACAAATACGGCGCCGGTATTATGGGAATATCGAAAATAAAATTACCACGACAGAAATATGCGGTATCGATCGAGAATCGATATTAAATATCGGTAACACAAATCACAGTCAAGTATTAGCTTTACCACATCATGTATAAAAATATCAAATGTGAATATTTACTTTGGTATTTTAAATAGCTACAAATGTATCATAAAAGACACGAGACATTTGAAAAGACATGTTCAAATTAAAATAGAAAGAAGCCTTGATTTCACGTGATAGGAAGGAGCTTTGGTTTCTTTCCCTGATTACATTTAGTTTTCACAGTCATAGGAAGCCGATCTTTTTTGGCAGGTTGAAGGAAATGCTAAGATTAGGCTTAGAATATAATACAATATATATATTTGATTGACTAGACTAATATAAAATGGTAAAATATCAACGGTAATTTCTGGCTTAACACGGAAATTTTCGGAATCGATCGGTAAAGTCTAAAATCATTTTCATGTTTGTTTCCACCAAATACTTCCACTTTTGTTTCTATTTTCTTGGTATATCATTTTCAACTACTACGGTCGGGAGAAGTCGGAAATGAGCTTGGGTTATCCGATAAATTCCGTTTTTGCTTTCATCCCTACTTCTCATCAACCATTCAAACCAATTATTACTTTTTTTTTCTTAATTAACCTTTGTAGTTCCTTGCAACACCATAATGGTTTAGGGCCTTTTTGGTACAGATTCTAGAGTGGATTCTGGATTCTGCTTCTCACACTGTAGATACAGTAAAAACACTGTAGCAGAATCCATTTTGTGCCAGAATCCATAATCTGCGAAAACGCAGCTTCTCACGGATTCTGACACTGTAGCCACAGTAGCTACAGTATCGCTACAGTAGCAGAATCCACGCCAAACAGGCCCTTACAATGGTGCTCAAATAACTGTAAGTAAGAAATGTCCTGGTGGTTATCATCTAAAAAATATCCAAATAATTAATCTGACAAAAAAACATACCTTCCTATGACAATGAGATTCAATCAGAGAACTTCGTTTTCTTGATTAATTTACTAATTATTTATTTCATTTATGATATGTCACAAAAAGATTACAAAAGACATTGTACCCGTACAAACGTGGCGAAATTCGTTATAGGAATTAATAATGATAATGCTGAGTGTTTCCACCCAAAGTAGAGTACCTTCTTTTGGCGGGAACTTGAAATAAATTTCTCACGTCAAACATGCTAATATCGGAATATTGTAGTAGAAACTCGTCGAGGCAGGTTTATGTTTCCTATCACCTAGCATAATGGAATTAGGTAGTTCCGTGCTATGCCCCGGGACCATTGTGTTCTGCGGGATTAGGATACTCTACTTCCTAGCATCAACTTAGTCAATTTTTAGAAAAGAAATGTAATATTGAAACATCCGTTTCCCAACAGATTTCGTTTCACATTTCATCATCTGTTCCGAGTGTAATCGATTGTGTTCTTTCAGATATGTAACAGTACAAGAAGAGGATACTTTTTTTAAAAAAAGGCAGGGAAATTAATTGAAGCATCAAATCAGATTTTATGTTTCGGTTAAACAGTGGCAGAAGAATAAATCAAGTAGAAGTTAAATGCAAATGGAATGAGTAGGTGGACACGTTCATCTTTGCCAGTATATCATAACATAAACAAATTTAGAGACACTGAAGGGAATTTGTGCCAAAAGCTTCAAAGTGAAAAAAATAAACAAAACACTATTATCCCAAATAGGCATTTCTGTATTTTGCGGTTTCCATTAGATTTATGGTGGTGGGATTTTTTTTTTCATAGGCATGGTGCAGGTAACGCACAGCAAAATTCCTGCATTATATTAATAGATATTTAGAAGCATTATTAATAATGGTTTAGAGTTTACTATAAATCGAACCAACGGGATGTCCGGTATGAACTTATTTTGTGATCTGAAAATTCTAAATTACTGTTTGCATGTTATGTGGGAAAATTGTCTAGCAACTTATAGTAACAGCTTTTGTGGAGGCTACATAAAAACACACGAAGAGGTAACAACACTAGTAGAGTTTGAGCTGATTAAGCAAATTTTTGTTGACATATTTTGGTATCAAGATAAGTTGAGTATTCACACATAAAACTAGATACTCATGTAGATACAACATTCCTGTATATATAACAATTTGGTCAAGTACTGAAAGAGATATTTTAGTATAAAAAGAACTAAACAAGCTAGTACAACAAAACGCTAACTATATATGGTTATCGATATCCCCATGATGTTGCATTATAGTGATAAATAAAATAACGTGACCCCAAATATGAAGAATTCGCCACCATGTGGAAGCTAGGTACAATGTGCTAGTCAACTCCGTATGTGGGCACATGATTGAGCAGGAGTGCGACTTGACGCACAATGAGCGTAAAGTAACGTTTCCAGATATGGAAGGAGGCCGGGGGCATTGATAGGAGAAAGGAAAAAATTAGGTCTTGTCGTTTTGTTGTCGGAATCGGTGCTTAACTTTGCCAGTTCTAGGGGGTACCATTTGGTCTTGACCATATTTTTGTTTGAAACTACTGGCCCCATGAAGATTAATTTAGTTTCCTGCAAACTATTATTTGACGCAACAATATCACTTGCACAGTTGCACATATTCTCATCCTTATTTGTTGTGCATCACATTATCTTAGTACTACTTAATTGCTTGTTTGATTTCAGTGTGATTATTTCTCAATCTCAGATGTGCATGGAAAGTGTGGCCAGCGCAATAATCCAGGAGCAATCCAGGAGCAGTTATCGGCGTTGCAAACTGCTCCTGTTTTTGCTGTAGTAACTGCCCTGACCATAGGGAGTTTCTAGCGGAAGGAGCGGATGATATGTTTAGCTATGAGTTATCTACATTTTAAACCGTCGAATTCAATAAATCTCTGCCTAATAATATATGCATCGCCCAACATTTTGTGCAGGTACTCCGCAACATTTTGTGCAGGTACTCCGCAACATTTTGTGCAGGTACTCCACTATATAATTGCCATACATCCCTGCCCTTCTCATCAACCACCATTCAAGCCAACTATTACTTGTTTCCATAATTAACCATAGTAGCTAGCTCACCTTGCAACACCATAATGGGTCGCAAGAAGGTTAATCTCCAGCGGATCACTAACGACGCAAGCCGTCGTATAGTGTTCAACAAGCGATCCCAGATGCTGATGAAGAAGACAAGTGAGCTGGTCACGCTCTGCCGTATCAAGGTGTGTGTCGTGATCTACGACGAGAACGGAGAACACCCTCAGGTGTGGCCCTCCGTCGAAGTGGCCAAGGAGATGATGACCAGCTACAAGGACATGCCGGACGTGCCCCAGTGGAAGAAGAAGACGACTCAGGAGGAGTACCTCATGAGCCGCATCAACAGCCTTCAGAACCAGATGAAGAGGTCCGAGGAAGGGATCAAGGACTGTGAGGCCCAGATCCTCTTCCACGACGCCGTGGCCGGTCGCCGCCCCGGCCTCGTCGGCGTGACCTCCGACGAGCTGGCCCGCCTCAGCGTGCTCGTGGAGGATAAGAAGAAGAAGCTCCTGAAGCGCATGGAACAACTCGGCATCGCGCCCCCGGAACAGCCTCCGCCTCAGCAGCAGCACATTCAGGCGTCGATCCAAGAGCCCCAGCACCACATGCTCACGGTGCCTCCGCCGGCAACAAGCCTCGGCTATGGTGCCTTCGCCGGTAACAGCAGCGGCGCAGGCCCCAGCACGGGCACAACAAGCCTCAGCTACTACGGTGCCTTCGGCGGCAACAGCACCGGCAACACAAGCCTCGGCTGCAGCGGCATCTTCGCCGGCAACAGCAACGGCGCAGGCCCCAGCACTGGCAACACAAGCCTCGGCTGCTTCGGCGCCTTCGCCGGCAACATCAGCGGCGCAGGCCCCAGCACGGGCAACACAAGCCTCGGCTTCGATGGCGTCTTCGCCGGCAATAGCAGCGGCGCAGGCCCCAGCACCGGCAACACAAGCCTTGGCTGCGACAGCTTTTTCGCTGGCAACAGCGGCGGCGCAGGCCCCGGCACCGGCAACACAAGCCTCGGCTGCTACGGCATCTTCGCCGGCAATAGCAGCGGCGCAGGCCCAAGCACTGGCAACACAAGCCTCGGCTGCTACGGCATCTTCGCCGACAACATCAACGGCGCAGGCCCCAGCACCGCCAACACAAACCTCGGCTGCTACGGCATCTTCGCCGACAATATCAGCGGCGCAGGGCCCAGCACCGCCAACACAAGCCTCGGCGCCTTCGCCGGCAACAGCAGCGGCGCAGGCCCAAGCACCACCAGCATAAGCCATGGCGGGGGTGACATTGTGCAGCCGCCACTCAATCAAGGGATCTGGCCATGGAATTCCTTCATTCCCGACCTGGAGTGAGGAGGCCAGCTGCTCCGGTCCTAGCTAGCCATGCATGGCAATCTTTATCACCAATGTCGCTTATTTATGTTTTTGCTGTCATCAAGTCTCATCCTAGGAGATCGATCATGTGGTAGAATAATCCGGCTCGTGTCATCCATGGCGATCTGTATCTGGGTCATTTGCATTTCTTTGTTTGGTTTTCGTTCTGCGTCAGATCAGTGTAATGGTCTAAATCATCATTTGCATGTCTTGTTGGTTGTGTGGTGTTTGACGACACAGTGTTTGCTGTCGTCGATGGAAACCATTGTATCCTGCATCCTGTATCCCTTTCATTTTTCAATAACAATGTTATAATTTAGTTACATCTCTGGCGTGTGTCAAGAATCAGTGAGATCAATGTTCGTTGAGGTTACTCAAGCTAGCTAGGCTTCTGCAGCGGCAGGACTGTCATGCTCTGATTTGGAATGGTAGCTGATAACATATATTTTAGGAATTGTTTCTTATAATGATTTATTATTGCTTGATAACATATATCACAGGACTGTCCAAGTGCACAGAGGTTTTTCATCCTAGAGTCGTCCTGAAATTGATTTGAGGCTTCATTCAATGACCTATAGTATTATATTACCATTTTTATTGCGGGAACATAAATAAATTTCTCGCGACAAACATGTTAATATCGGAAATATGTAGTAGTAACAAATTGGGAGAGGCTTATATATGTTTCTTATCTCCTAGCATAACGATGTTAGTTAGCTCCACGCTATCCGCCGGGACAATCGGGAACGGTTGTGTTCTGCTGAATTAGGGTACTCTACTTTGAAGCATCAGCTTAGTCATTTTGTTTAAAAGAAACGTAATATTAAAACATCCGTTTCCCGACAGATTTAGATTCACATTTCATCATCTGTTTCGAATGTAACCGTTTGAGTTCGTTCAGTTATGTAACGTACAAGAAAAGGTCACTTTTAGAAGTTAGGAAGACTACTGCTGATGTAGGGCGGCGGTGTGTTCAACCTCGAACCAAACAAGCAATAGATTTAGCAACTAGTGCAAAAGTCATTGCGCTAACACGCATCCTATTTCTTGCTGCACCGAGGAATGAAATCTTTCGATGACTAAGGAAGCGTCACCCGAATTTTTGACAAAATCTTTCGTGTTCATCTTCAGCTACGCTCTCTCATTTTTTTAAAAAAAAAGCGGAGAAATTATTGAAGCATCAAAACAGAGTTGATGTTTCTGTTGAAACAGTAGCAGAAGAACAAATAAAGTAGAATATGATTAATTCTAAATGGATTATAGAATGATTGGGTGGACATTTTTCATCTTTGCAGTATTTGTACATCATAAGAAAAACAAATTTAGAGACACTGAAAAGTGTTGTTATACAAACATCCTGAATCCAAACAGATTAATAGAATGAATGGTCCTGGGCTTACCTCAAGATAATGTATACTCGTCGAGATTCATGCCTTGCTAATAGGATACAATAACTCACGAACCAGTAAAAAGGGTGAATAATCCATGAAAATTGAGAAAATCTACATGATGCGAATAATCCTTGACTCAACAAACTTCAGACATCATCAAATTGGCGGACAGAAAAGAGAGGGTTGCAAGATAAAGATCCCAAAGGGTGGTTATCATGTACAGTACATCATTTTTTTAGCTACTAAATGTACAGTACATCTTAATCAAGCTAAATCATGTGGGTCTCAAAATAGTAGCCTCCAAAGCTAAACTTAGCTACAAATAAACGGACCCTTTCCCTCGCAAAAGAAAACAAAACGGACCCTTGAATTCGGGGCTTGATTAATTGATCATTGGGTGCCGGTCATGAACTGCCGCTGAGCTTCCGTTCCGGATCTGCGTGGACCATGTGAGACATGGCTGATCTGCGTGACCACATGACTTGTAGGTTCCTCTATTTATACATGATCTGCAGCTTGGACCGGCCGTCTCAGCATCGACGTCCTGCACCATCGCTATATATATATATTTTTTCAAGAGCGTGCTTGGCATATTTTTTCATTAAGCCGAGACCATCGCTGTATATTCAAATTAAAACAATCATATTCGAAGTCAGCTAGGTGGTTCCTTTTATGGATCAGAATAAAGACACACAAACTGTCGCTGAAGGAATTAATCAGTGACATGTTTCGTTCAGTGAAAGGCATGAACAATTAATCTGTTTGATTATTGAACTAACCTGACTTTGGTTTTATACAACTTCCTTTTTTTTTGCGAAGGTGGTTTATACAACTTCTTACCGTCCCTGTGTGGGTCGAACATCGTGTAGGCTTGTCTCGTGAGGACAAGATTAGTTTTAATTCCAACCGCAAGGTAAAATGAACAGTACATGAATCGATGGAGGCTAAATGGCTAATGGCAAAGGCATCCTAAAAATTAGGCCTCTAGGATTTAGCTGAAGTTGGGGACCACAATCAAGAAACCAGTGCTAAGAAATAGAACAGATATCCACATCATAGTTTACTCATACGCCGAATGGAAATGCCTGTCATGTGTTTGCTCACTGGTACCGGCCTACGTACATTAATACACTACTTCTTGAATTACATCAAGTGTAGAAAATGGAAGATTGTACAAACAAGGCAAACAAACGTCCATCTTAGAATCTAAATCGGTAGAAGGCATGTGTTAACTATATATGAAGTCGCCAGAGCAAGATGTATCATACAGTGACGTCACCAATCATCTCTCAAGATGTACTTTGTTTGTCTCTCTTCTTTCTCCGTTCCTCGATAAATTTCTCAGAAATTTTTCCGGACAAGTTTACTTTGTGAACTCAATCTTTTTTAATTTGTTTTCGTTGATGAACAAATCTGTCTTCTTCAATGGGAAACCCGACATGGGAATGCATCGACGCCCTATACATAAAATGGAAATACAATGCTTGTTGGAACCCTGCTCATACGCCCACATAAATTATCATCCTTCCGTGTCCATCTGCATGGTGTTGGAGAAGAACTCCAAACAGCTTCAAGCGTCATAAATCATGTGCAAAAGGTGGCTCCAAAAATAATAAATAATCCACTGTGTACTGACATGGAAAAAACAAAGCAATAATTAATTAGTGCCACATTGCCTACCGGTGGGAGAGAAAAAATCTTTGTGAAGGAAATTCATTTCATAGCTGTGACGGTTAAAATTATGGCACTCCTAGTTAGCCGCACATGACAAAAGAGTGTTCGTCACACTATGGCTTTGGCTTGGTTGTGACGATTCTTAGCTGGTTTTTATGACGCATGCGTAACTTTTGTCACTAAACTCATTCGACCCTATGAATCGTCATAAAAAAAGTGGCATTGTGACGCTTTGGTCCATTGTGACTCCATAATTATCACATAAGGCTATTTCTTGTAGTATTACTGGATTCATCGTGAAACCAAGTACAATATATAATTTTTTTCCAAATTGAAATAATTTATTATACAACTAGCATTGGATGCAATTTCAACTTTGATAAAACCCAAGAATAATCATTTCGTTTTGAGATGGAGGGTAGTATAACCTAGTGAGGCACTGGTTGTTTAAACGCATAGTCTCGCTTTGAAAAAAAGCTTGAGTGCACAGTTCATAAATAAAATTACTTTTCAGCACTACTTGTGCAAATTTCCCATTCCAAAAAGTCTTGTATGGGAATCATGTTTTCTCTTTACACCCCACGGCCCACAGCCACAAACTTACTTTTCAATATTCTCGAAGATTCAACTCCACAGAAGACCCCGAGAACCTTTATTTTCTGTCCCCGAAGGCTTTTACTACACATATGCCTATCGAAACGAATGATCCTACCCATTATATTATTGGCCGAAAAGTAGAGAAATTCCTTCCTTTCTGCGCCGCCCTTGTCCGCACTTTCTTCCCCTCCAAGATCTCCAAAGAATAAACCTCTCGGGGTTGGTTAAGCAAGATAAGATAAAGGGATCTGCTCTTTCTTGCAACTGGTAAAGCGATTTGAAAAAGCATCAAGCCTGCTAACTGCACAGGGAAGAATGATATGTATGGACAGGTTATGCCTTTGAATGCCTACTGGTGGACAGTGGACTGAGCGAGATACGCACGACAAAAATGTTTTTTAAAACTTTCTCAAGAAAAAATTCAACATCAGTGGATTAAGAGATGGGCCAAACTTTCATCTGATCGATATAAACTGATCGGACCTACATAAACAAGACCAACTTTCACATAAAGAAAAATAGTAAGCAGATTCGTTACAATAATGTCGTTTCATGCATCACTGTGTTCAGTGCGGTTTGATGTATCATAAACTTAGTATCAACGGTTGTATCATTGTCAACACACTTGGCACCTGGTAGAGGTTGGTGTTTATCACACACAGACACGGCACCAGTGCAACGTCTTATATACTGGTTGATTGGTGTTACCCTATCTCTGAAGCGACGACGACCAGTCTGTGAAAAGCCGAAAAGTCGGCTGGTATAGTATAACTCTCTCCAACCAAGCAAAACCTTGGTCAGATTCCTTTCCCTTCGATGCTTCAATACCCAGCCACTATAAATTCCATCTCGACAGAGTCACAATGCATATTGTCTCGTGCTCTCAGATGTACTCATTTGTCACGTGGCGCACTTCCCCAGCTCCATCTCCCGTGGCTGTGAGCTATCAAGGAGGAAAGGGAAGAAGCATGGAGGCCTCATCAGCTGACAACGGCGGCCACCAGAAGAACCAAGCCACCGGCGGCGCCAACAACAGTTCCGGCAGCAATGGCAAACCGTCGAAGGTGGATCGCTACGCCGGAGCGGTGGCGCAGCGGGCCGTGCTCGGGACGAGCCGGTGCCGTGGTGGTGGACCGAGGCGTGTGTCTGGCAAGGACTGCAGGCCACCGAGCAGGCTCAGCAAGATGTCCTGCGCTGCCGAGGCCACCTGAAGTTTACCAGCAAGATAGCCGGTGACCTCGCACGCATGTACCTTTTCGTATGAGCTTTGCGGTTGCGTGTTGTGCAGTCAATTTGCAGTTGTGGCGCCTATGCATATGTACCAGTACCTGATATTTGGGACAGATACACGTTGAACTGCAATTGCCTTCGAGTTGAGCTGAGCTGAATTATCAAGTTCCAGTACTATGGGCTGTTCTGCTAATCTGCTTGCATCTTTCTTTCTGCTGTTCATATTAGCCCGGTAAGCAGGTGAAATGAGCACTGGATTTTATTTCATTTTATTGTGAGAAGAGCATTGGAATTTTAGGCGCCATGCCATGCCGGGAGTAACCAAATTTCCAAATCAAAGGGGTGAATAAGGTAAGGAGAAGAAATGCTTGTTGAGATCATTTTCAAGAAATTACAGTGAACGAGTGAACCGGAGTAGTTTTACACTACCTTTTTTTTTCTCTTTTCTTGTTTCTGGCTTCGTCTACAAACAAAAAGAGCAAAAAAAAAAGTAGTTTTTCTGTTCCGTCATTTTAAGCTTGAGGGTGGAAAATGAGCCCAATAAAATCCCATTGGATGGCTGAAGCCTCAGATCGAGGATTATTATGTTAAAAATATCTCTTACTTTTGGTGCTTCGATATTTGTCCAACTGAACAATGATTGATGAAATGAATTTCATTGTATATAGGCTCCTAGGAAAGGAGCAATCAAGTATTACCATTTTATTTCATCTCACGGAATGACTCATACATAGCTAATGTATCACAGAAGTTGAATTCGCATTTCCTCAATTATATTTGATAATACTGAAAATAAACACCGTCACATTATAAAGACCAATGTTGTGAACCATGGGCTGCTTTGTATTTTGGAAAACTACAAGCCAGCCCAAATAAGTTACAGAGCACGCAAGTTTAGATTTGATGCAACTGAATGTCAGTCTATTCCATTATACGCATGTCGATAACGAGCGGAATAAGCACCTTTGTATCATAATATTGTATACCATGTCTAGCCGCCCCTTTCTGAAATATTCTAGTTGCACAAAAATATTTCACCTCTACAAACATTTACCATAAAAGTCAATGTAAATTCAAATGTACTAGATGCCTCGATACATATCTACAACTTTACTATATCTATATGGAACCATGTATGCCTATTCGATTCTCAGCCAACCGTTGTTGTCATCTTCATCGTCAAAACTCTTGTATGTCATCAACATTTGTGGTTTGTGGACGGAATTAGGTGGGAACCGTGATGTGATCTCATCCTGCTCCAGATCAAGTGTTATCAAGTTTGAAATACATAGGGACCTCATTGAGAGGCATCTGATTACAGATACCACAAACCAAAAAAAGTTCTAACAGAATCAGAATACATTGTAATCAAATTACATTACAAAACAAGGAAACAAACACCACAATGCTCATTGTTGTATAACATGGGGAATGTTAGGCCAGTCCTTTGCAGTCTACATAATCATGGACAAACAACAACGATATTTGAATGCATTTGAAAATGTACATCTCTCATAATCTTCTCCCACCATGAACACATCATAACTCCCATCACTCCATGGTTGCTCAGCCTCCGGCACGTTATATTAGATAGGTCATAATGTAACAAGTTTTCTTTTGAATAAAGAAACTTGCCACAATTGATGTATCCCTGAAAATTTTGAGTGTAGGTAGGAGAATTGTATTTTGGAATTCCTCGATCTAAAAATTTTATCCATTCTGTCTTTAGTAAGATGCAATCGATTAAAGAATTTTTTTGGTATTTTCTGGGAAACCTTGATAGCATAGTTAACCACACAACACAAATCATATGGGACATCATTGTAGCTAACATAGTTTGCCGCTTGCAGGTAGTACCATAACTCGAAAGAGAGGAAGGGCATTCTCGTGCTGACCCAAGACATGTACAATGTATAGGGTATAAGGCACAAATCCTACTTTCCTAAATATATTATTCTTGCTCAGTTTGCTCTGGCTGAATGAATGATAGAGACGCAGCTGTGATGATGAGATATCTCAAAAGGTTGAAACGATAGATGCCAATGCCTTTCAATTCTAACTGCTAAGTCACACTATTATTTTGGGTTGCAAAACCCTGAGTATGAAGACAATTTTCGAACATTTACATTGTCATTAAACACTGATAAACAAAATTGCAATGTCCTTGTTTAAGCAAATTTTATGTATACATTTAAAATAAATATTTTACTCACATATGCTACGAGCGTGTACATTATTCTTGAGAATTTGTTGAGCAAACATTATGATTTATTTTTTAAATTGGTGTCCTTCTGTCAAACATTTGCACATAAAGACCATGTTCTGATATGGGACAATAGCGTTTTAACCATGATTTTAAATTCCAATCGCATTTTGAACATCAGCCGGAGAGGTAGTGCTGGCTGGCGTTGACATCAAGCGAATTCCAACATCCTGATTTGTATGGCAGTTTCATGTCATTTTCTTTCTCTTGGGCGAATTCCAACCCAGAGGTTACATTCCTTGTGACCCCAGGGGCCAAAAGTCCATCGAAACAAGAATATCTCAAAGTTCCACAGGATTTTAAGTGAACTTCTATCTAGATATTTGACCAAAATTCATTTTTTTTCTCATAAAATTTTGAGCAGATTCTGAAATTTCAAAATATCGCAATGTCAAAACTATGGTGCAATCACAATCCCAAGATTAAAATTGTAGTAAAATCGCAAAGGGGCAATTTTGTCTTTGTGCAACAAAGTTAACACCGTTAGAGCCTTTTAACGGACTTGTGGTACAAGTGTCGTTCAGATTCAAAAACCTATAGTAAAATCACAAAATCTAAAAATTGATGGTGAAAACGCAATTAGGCTTCGAAACGATGGTTGTCTTGCTATTGCCTCTTCTGATATTCATGTTGGTGGAAGTGGACTACCTAAATATAATTTTGGTGGAATGTGCGACTTCAGCATCAAGTTGGAGTCGTATTGAAGAGCACACAAGAGCCACATCGGCATCTCAAAGCCGACCCGCCTACGCTTGTGAAAAAATAGGTCGGTCGACCAGATGTGTGGGTAAGGGAGGGAATACGAGAACTCAAGAAAATTAACAAGGTGAGTCTGTGACAAGAGTCCTTTAATTTGGATACCAAGCTAAATTATGTAAGAGGGGTTTTGTAGATTTACCGGAGAGTGAATCTTTGAAATATGACAATCCAAAAGTTGCTCTTTGCGCTTCTTGATTGATTCTCTATGCTCTTAAAATGGTGTTAATTTAATAGGTGCTTTGTTCAATCCTTATGGATTGTCGTCCCATAATCCACATTCTATATGTTGAAACTTAAGGTCGTTGATGAGAGAATACTCCTTATGAATCACTTGAAAAACTTGTCCTTCCTCATTGGTCACCGGAAAACTTTTTGATTTGAACTAATATAATGCATGAAAAAATTGATTGAAAATTATTTTGCCGAGAGCCACTCGCGGCAAAATATAGTTTGTCGAGAGCTGCTCTCGGCAAAAGGCAAATTATTTTGCCTAGTGCCGGCTTTACCGAGAGCCACCATCTAAACACTCGGCAAACATTTTAATTTTTGCCGAGTGTCCCACAACGGCTCTCGGCAAACTCGGAACCCGGGCCCACATTTCTGACACCGTCGCGAATTTCGGACAGCTGTCCAATTTTGCCGGGAGCGTTGTGTTTGCCGAGAGCCGGAGCGATTTTTGCCAAGTGTTTGGATGCTGGCTCTCGGCAAAGTTTTTTTTTTTTTTTTTTTGCCGAAAGTTTTTGTTTGCCGAGGGCTTTCTCTCGGCAAAAGAGGTGTCGCTGAGTGCCTCGGGTTTGCCGAGAGCGGCTCTCGGCAAACCGTGTGGTTGCCGAGTGCCCGAGGAATTGCTCTCGGGCATCCGGCAAACTACCGGTTTCCTGTAGTGCAACCTGATTTTTCTACCTTAGAAGCCACTACCATCCATTTTCATGGCTTAACAGAGTTAACTTGTATTAAAAAAAAAGACTCGTATAAATTAATTTTAGAACTTTCCGTGGGGAAGGAGCAGTGAAGAACGTTATGGTCTTAAGTTGTGATAACGTCTGTATGAATATCAATGTTATCGCTCTGGCCCCCATCCCTAATGATCCACAATTGAGTTGTGTCAGTCACATAGTAATTGGAATGTAAGATGAAGAAGGTTTACATGCACACGTACTGCTCGATTTGATCACTCGGTGGCACGGCCGTTGACAGACTCCGAATTCTGCAGCCTGAACTGCTCGTAGAACTTGGCGATGAATTCCTCGGCCTGCATGTCAATCGCATGGGGGCAGCTGCCACCGTCCGCTGCCAGACCAGCCTCATCATCCACCTCCTGCTCCCCGCAATCAAGCAGGTGCAGATCCTGCGCCGACGCGTATCGGCTGGTCATGCCGCGCTCGGCGCCGGCACGCATCGGGGACGGGAACGGGGACGGCGGAGCGATGAGCACGTCGTGGTACACGTCGACGTGCCCTGGCGGCGGCGGCGGTGGCGGGTAGTACTCCAAGTCCTGCCCCGGGAGGCGGAGCGGGCGCATGCCGTCAACGATGCACTTCCACGACGCCGCCGTTGCCGGCGGTTTGCCGTCGACGTCGTCGTCTGCGCCGGCTTTCTTCTTCGGGCTTTCAGCAGCGTCGTCCCTCTTCTTCAGGCTGTGGCTCCCGCTGAACGACAGATACACCGCCCGGAAGAGGCCGAACGCGCCGCGCTTCCTGCGGGCCGTACGACTTGACGCGCTTCTGCTGACGGGAGTGATGGATTCTGCACTCAAGGCCTGGCAGTTCGCGGTAACGTCGTCCCCATCGATCTGTTCTTTCGCCTCCTCAACGCTTAAGCTAGCTATCCCATTGTCACAGAATACGACGTCCACGCCATTGTTGTCGGCCACCATGGTATCGACCATTGGCAAAATTGTTGTTACCTCCTCCATGGTAGGAGGAAGAACAGAAGCGGCAACGACGACGAGAAGGCACGGGCCTCCGGCCTCGGAGGGGATGTCTCTCCTCCGAAGCAGCGAGGAAGGAGACGTACGGGTTCTATATATAACCACGTAGGTAGGTGCAAATGCAGTTTACGCTGGTTATTTTTAGCCATGTGCCTGAGGTCAATGGATCCTAAGGATCGACAGGGAGAATTTCGCGGTACACCTTGTGAGCGGTTATCTCTGCTCCCACTGGAATTTCGTCTCTGCTCACAGAATGGCGCTCGGATCTTATCTCCTCGCCGCGCACGAACCTACTACTTCCGGCACAAATATGAGGAGAGGTGTAGTAGAATGTTTTGAAGCTTCGTTGCAATGGGGTTCCCTAGCTAGAAATCAAATGTGCATAAGGTTGCTCTGCATCGAGAGGCCATTTTGGAATTTGGATGCTGGTCCAAAAACACAACCACCTGTCGATAGTAACCAATACGGCCCACAACCTATCTAGCTTTTCATTTTCCGTTTCACCTTCTGATCTTATCTATAATTTGCATTAGTAATTTTAAATTTCATGCTTTAATAGGCGTTGCACACGTGAAAACACTATGTTCGACATTTTTAAAACCTTATTCAACTGTGCGAAAATACAAGTTCAATACTGTGACTGAAATGGTGTATTCAACATTTTGGAAGTTCTCAAAATTTCAAACATGGATAATATTTTTGTATCAAATATACTTTTCTTTTTAGTAACATGATGGTTCAAAAAGATTAGAAAAATGTTCTAAAACAACATGTATTGAAATGAAAAGGGTTTTTGGTGCCACCGTTCGCCACGCCTAGGGTGTGGTGGCGCAACTCGGCGTGAAATTAGTTCGAAAACGTTGTGGTGGCTGAAGTTTTCGTCTCAACCATGCAGTTTCCTACTTTTATGGCGCGGCCACAATCTGTGGCGGGGAACCAAACATTCTCTAAATCCGGCATCCCCTTGATACTAATTGAATGATGACACGTGTCACCTACATCTTAGACTTCTCAGGGCTCCACAAGCACTCACGTAACGTTGCAGCCATGTGTTCATGTTACACCAGCCCGATAGGAGACTTCAAGCACATATCTCAGGCCCCTGTACCCTTCCACCTCTTGCCCCCTAAATGATCATGTCGACAATCGGCCTCCAGAGCCGCTAGCAACCATCACCATGGCCGGTGGCTTCCTCCTACCACCTCGATCGTTGCTCCCCCATGCTGCGCCGCCCACCACTGCACGCTGCCCTTCTCATTACGAATAGAGCTCTCAAGCCCAAAACGCCTAGTAGACCCTAAAGTCGAGACTGCAAACGGTGAACAGACGAGAAGAGAGGTGTGGGAACAATCGATTGTTTCTCGCATAGTTTTTTGGGCGCCCTGTCATGGCAGTGAGTTGGGACTAGGGCCGCCCTCCGTCGAAGGCCGTCCACGGATGTTGACGTGATTAGGCCCAACAGCATTGGGCTGGTACAGATCGGCCGGTCACTATTTTGAACAGCAGAATGTGTCGACCACCACTCTCAACCACTACAGTGATTACGATCAAACACGGCTTAGACAACATACTTTTCTGCTTTTAAATGTTCATCGGCACAGGTTTTTTTTTCTTTTTGCGATGAATGTCTATCCGTACAGATAGAAGTAAATTTGATCTGTTTATCTCTGATACAATGCCTCATTAGCTATTTTTATTTATTTATTACCATACAATTGACATGTGAAAATATCGGCTATACGACAGAGGCTAAATGTCTTGACACCCGGATCTCGTGTGGTCAAAGCTTGTGTCGGCCTTCTAAAACATGTGCCACGGCGCCATGATTCCTCTCGTCCTCTGTTCTGCTCTGACCGCTCGCGCCGCACGGTCTCACGTCGAGACCCCACCAGCGATCGACACGTCGACACGTCAAGCGACAGGATAAAAAAGAGGCAAGAGGAAAAGCAAAGCTACGGACGGAGCTTTAACTCACTGCCCGGAGCCCGGAGTGTGCCTGCGCTTTCCACAGTGCGACGACATGGTTGGCCACGGCGGCGGCGGTGGCGGGAGCGAGGCCGCCGCAATGTCTCCGGCGACCGGCGGCAGCGGCGGGAAGAGGGGTAGGGGCCTCGAAGAGGACGTGTACGTCGACAACCTCAACTCCCACAAGCGCTACCTCAGCGAGGTCCGTCCCTCACTCTCAAATACCCATTCTTGATTCCAGTGGTGGTACAGTCTCGAATCGGATAGCGAGATGTGGATGATGTGTGGGTAATACAGGATTAGCGTCGAGCAGGTCTCTTGTTTAGGGCCTGAAATGTGGATATGTGACGCGCGATTAAGGATTTTTTTTTATATATATATTTCGTTCTGAGAATAGGCAGTATAAATGGCCATCTTTGGGCTAGAAGATGAATAAATGGACATCTTTGGTAGTTTATCTGTGTCTTCTTTGTTCAGAACCATAGGGTGATTTGTTCTCTTGCCTCTGAATTGAGCATCTTTGTTCAGGAATGTGAGCATACAGTGTCTCACTGAATAGTTACTGCGTGTTTCAGTTGCTGCCAATGCTGATTTGCAACTCATCTCCCCCATTCGAATTTGCCTTCTATCAGAATTGGCAGAACTCAAAACAGTAGGCGTATGGTGAATTCCAGAGTAGTCGGGAAGGTTGTCTGCCCCTGAAATTGGATTGTCTTTTAGGCTGTTTTTTCTGTTTGGCAATGTTGCCTACTTGCCTTTTAACCAGTTCATTGTTCGTTAAGGATTTTGGCACATAATTGGATTTCTTGTTTCGCACTTTCACTTGCTTCTGCCTTCTGGTCCTCTCAGTTTAGTGCCCTGTGCCTTGGATGAACTCTCGTGCATTTCACCATGCTAGTATCCTGAACAATGAAATGATGAACTGATTCCATGCTAAATGCGGTAAATATACCACCTTATATTCTTGGATGTGGCCACTGATGTGAATGTGTACAGTAAGTGTTGGTCTCTCCATACACTAAATTTTTTCTAGATCGAGCAAAAGAATAGAGAGCTGTACTTGCTTAAAATAATTAAACGGAGTGTTGTTCTGAAAATACCACTGAATAAGTAATGTCTCTGACTAGAATGAACTGACAGAGATATTGTGGTGTCAGTGTCACTGAAAGAAACTATAGAGATCAAATTTCCGCACCTTATATGAGCTTTAACAGACAAACATGAAGGTTAATGCAAGGTGTTTGTAGATTTCCTTACTTAAAGATGAGATCCTATATATCAATATCCTGAATATTTACCTACTCCTGTACTTTATTGTTGCCGGGTTAAAGAATAGCATGATAGCATGGAACATTGAGGTCCTCTTTTGTTCAGGAGCTCAACTGTGAATTTGTGATGCATGATTAGGGGATTTCTTACTGATAGTTGGCTGTAAAAATAGCCATCTTTGTGCCAGAAGATGAACAGATAGACTTTTTAGACTCCACACTGTGAAATGAACACATAGTTAAGGTGATTGATTTTCGTTGCTACGAATTGCACATCAAGATGTTTGAGGACCGTGACTCATTGGATAGGTGATCTAGGGTCCTGCATTCATCCTTATTTCCTAGTTGAATTCTTCCTGTTTTTGGTTGATGACAATAATGATTGTGACACTTCGGGTCAGCCACAGTATAACTGTTAGTCTGTGCCTAATACTTTGAGGTCTTTTCTTCTGTTCATTGTTAAGGACTTTGGCAGGTCTACTTTCTTCTGCTTTTGCATTGCATGAACTCTTGTGCTAGTATGCTGAATGATGGGAAATGATAAACTGCTTCTATATAAGTTATCTCACCATGAATTCACGGAGGTCGCACTGATACAAATGCTTATAATAACTATTTGATCTATACCTACACTAAATGCTGAGTTGATGGAGCATAAAGATCAAGAGATAAAAACTCACTTGTATTGATCAATTAAACGAAGTTTCTTGCTGAAATACCGTAGAATTGGCATGTTCGTAATGAAACACAACTTATGCACTGAGATCTGTTGCTGTGTCACTAAAACTTGATATAGAGATTGAATTTCTTCAGCTATAAATGACTTCTAGCTGCCAAACATTAAGATTAGCATTATGAGCTATATATCTCCTTTTTCTATCTTATAGTTGCTGACAATATTTACCTACTCCTGAATTTTACATGTAATCAAACTCAACTGTTTCTCCCATGCTCTTTCGTTTTCAGTGTTTAATCTTCATGTGGTAACTGATGGATAGGCTCTTGCAGGTAATGGCATCCAGCATGAATGGATTGTCTGTTGGAGATTCAGTTGCAGACAATACAATGGGTTCTCCTGTGAGGCTGGAGAATGCCTCTTGCTTTAGGTTGGTAGAATACCTTAAATCCCTACATCTTATCACATGCATCGTCCATACAAGCTGATATGCATGGCAACTTATACGTTACAGCTTAGTCTTTCAAAAAAAAAAAAAAAAACCTTATACGTTACAGCTTGGTAGGATAACTTGATGGCACCATAACTTAGCATTGGTATGCAGAATATGTACCCTTGTCATCTCATACTACAGTTTCTTCAAAATATTGATGTTTTGAATGCCTTTCTTCCATATTGTCACCTGTATCATTGTACTATCATATATATGTAATTGAATTTTATTATATCACTGTTAACAATGTTACTAGTCTACCCTCTTTATACTTTATTTTGGTAAATTTAAATCCGTGGACTAAAGCCAAGCATGTCCATATCAGAATATATTTCCAGTATTTATTTGGATCAAACTTCCATTGCTACCAATTTTTGGAACCAAGTGGATGTTGATTACTATCCAAGATATTCTGGTTTTATCTCTGGTGATCTTGCAAAATACTAGGAGCATATTTTCCTGAATTCTGCATGACCATTTTTTTTTTTTAACTCGATTTGCCTTGTCAATTACTACTTCTATCGTTTGCCATTACATTTTAATGGTTTATGTGGTGTCATGACAGTTCTGTTCACATCTTTTCAGGGATGAAACGGTCATGCAGTATCCACCCACGTCAGAAGAGTCAGAAGATTACCGACCCTGTGACAGTCAAGTAAATACCAGTGGAAATCAAACGGATAAGACTAGCAGACTATCTAGTCCAACTTCATCCCCCAATCGGTCCCAGAAGCTGAACACTTGGTTCTGTTCTGGAAATCCGTACCCTCTCCCTAGCTGCTCCCTCTCAGCAGCCGCCGCCGCAAATGTTCGCCACACCGAACATGAAGGCCGCATCCCATCTTCACCAAATGACATGTGCCATGGTGGAGACCTGAGGCGAACCGCGCTTCTAAGATCGGTGCAAATGAGGGTACAAGGCCCACAATCAAGTGTGTTGTTGTTCAGCACTGAACTTGATGGAGAACAAGAACGTGCTCACGTTCATGCTGACGAGCATGAGCATAATAAGAAGAAAAATTTAGAGGGTGTAGAATTGGAGCGAAGATCTTGTCCCAACTCGATCCAAGATGCTCGGTTTGGTCAACACCCAGAGGGCGAGGAGAATATTGTTGAGGAATGCCGGACAGATTATGGTGCGACCAGCGCCATTTTTAACCGCGACGACATCTCCAGTAAACTTTGTGTCGATGTGGATGAGCGTAGGTAATACCATGTACTAGCAGTTAACGTGTTGACCTTAGGAACTTGTAGCAGTCTTATGAAGCTGAGTTTAATATCTGTATCCCAGCGGTGTGACATCTAAGCAACGATTGATGCTTCTCTAAGTCATATGATGCTGGCCTTAATATGTGTATGACTGTATTCCTGCTTTGTGACATCCAAGTAAACTGGAGTCCAGAAATGCAACAAAATGCGGAGTATACAGTTGTCTATTGTCACATTTGTTATGAGCGCAAGGTGTCAACTGAGGGTTAATTTCTCGATCATATATATAAAAAAACATCCACTGAAATAGCAAGACATATGAATATATGACTCTTTGTTTCAATTGCAAAGTTGCCAGGATAATTTCCAAGCACACGCACAAAAATTCGCTAGGCTAACAAAACTCCTGGATCAGATATCCTAGCACTACGAAAATTCAGAAAGACTAACAATACTGCTCTATCCATCAACCAAGCAGAGGATAAAATTCGCCGGATTTAACCGAGCTGATGTTCTCGAAGCAGAGCAGCAAAACAGAACCTATAAAGCGACGTCGCACAAAATTGCCGGCCTCGCGACGTCGCACGCACGCATCTGACTGAATCTAAGACTCTCTAGGACTGACACAAGCTGCTACTTACTACTACGATTGTAGAAGCGGCATGGAAGGAAGATTAGTTCAGTTGTTCCCCCAGAGCTGCAGCTGCGCGTCTTCCACGTCGTCACTGAAGTAGTTCAGCTGCTCGATGTCGGATTGCTGGCTGCTGCTCGCGCTCTGGAGGTTCTGCTGCTGCTGCTGCTGCTGGGCTGTCCACTGCGCTGTTGTGTAGCCGCCGGCGTTGATCGGGTCGCCGCCAACGCCGCCGCCGTAGCACGCGGCGAGGGGCTGGGCTGGTGCTGGGTTGGTGAAGTTGTCGCCGGTGCCCATGGCGTGGGAGGAGTGCAGGGCGGGTGGCATCGGCGCGTTGTTGTTGACGAAGTTGGTGGCGTGGGCCGCCGGGGGCCCGTCGAAGTAGGTGAGGCCGAGGTCGAGGGAGGGGTACACGCCGTCGAAGCTGCGCGGCTGGTCGTCGGCGCTCCACATGGCCAGGTGGGGCAGGAAACCGCCGCCGCCGTTGTTGCTGCTCGGCCCCTGCTGGTAGCCGTAGCAGTGGGAGGCGTAGCCACCAGGCTGCTGCGTGGGGACGGCGTTGCGCGGCTGGAAGGCGTTGTTGTTCCACGCGAGGCGGGCGTTGGCGTTGCTGTAACCGTTCATGTTCATGCCCGCCGCCATCTGAGGCTGGTGGTGGTAGCCGCCCATGGCCGCGCCGCCGACGCCAGGGTACTGATGATGATGGAAGCCGTAGCCGGGCTGCATCACGGCGGGCTGCACGCTGCCGTTGCTCCACATGGCCTGCTGCTCGTACATCCCGCCGCCATTGGTGTCGCCCTGGCCCTGCTCGTACCCCTCGCCGACGTCCGCGACGAAGTTGCTTCCCGCGGCGCGGCCGAGCGGCGCGACGTCCTCGAGGACGACGACTCCGCCGTCGCCGCCGCCGACGATGACCTCGTCAATGTCGTCGTGGTCGGGCATGCCGAGCGCCCTCCGCCTCTCCGCCGCGGCGGCCAGCGCGGCGTCGACGGTCTCCAGCACCCGCGTGGCCTCCTCGAGCGAGACGCCGTCGAGCGCCTTGTCCCAGCGCGGGAGCGCGGCGGGCCCGCCCTGGCGCACGCGGGCGAGCTTGGCCGCCTCCTTGCCGAGGTCGGCGGCGGCGTAGGCGCGGTGCGTGTGCGCGGCCCGCGCGCCGGCGGGGAGGGCGCGGTACGCGTCGATGACGCCCGCCTCCGACTCCCACACGTCGGCGGCCGCCGGCGCCGCGGAGGAGGACCCGCCGCCGCCGCCCTCGGCGCAGACGACGGCGACGCGCACCCCGCACAGGATGCTCAGCTCCTCGGCCTTCTTCTTCAGGCCATCGCGACGCTTGGCGAACGCGGTGGCGCGCGACTTCCGGTTGGGGATCAGCGCCCGCGGGAGCTTGCGCCGAGGCATCTCGCTGCGCTCTCTGTCCTCGATCTCTCTCTCGATTGTTTGGTGGGTTAATTGGTTCGCTCCAACACGCACACACCGGCGGCAAGGACGGAAGGCGGCGGCGTATATATAGAAGGGACCAAGCCAAGCCCCCGCGAGGGGAACGAGGCCGTGACCGCACAGGACGCGCGCCGGACCTAGGACCTAGGCTACGCTCGTAGGCAGCAGCGTAGGTAGGTGTGTTTAGTTTAGTAGCCTCATCAGTAATCAGTAATCTGTGATTAGCCACGCAAATGACAGCAGTTTAATTCCGTGTTGGTGTAACTAGGTGGCGCTCCTAATCAAAATCAAATCCGTGAAACTGTATTATGTGATGATTGGATTGTGAGGGATCGGGCGCAGTAAATGCGAGGATTTGATTTGGGGAGCGGTCGATCACGCGGCCGGGGGAAACCTTCCAATTTGTGTTCGATTGTTTCCATCCGCCTGCCCAATTCTGATGAGCAGACGAGATCGGCACTGATCCGGATTGCTGAGTGTTAAGGAAAGCCACGGCGTGACTGTATGGAAAGCTTCCTCCCACCCAGGCGCTGTGCCGGGAACGCCTCGCCCGGCTGCGCGACAACGATGACGCGTGGGGCCGGCTTGCCTCTGCGAGTCCGGGTGGGACCGTGGCGGCGGACATTCGTGCCACCGTCGACCAACGGATCGAACCGAGGAGGAAGAAGGCAAAACCGGCAATCTCAGGTACGTCTCTCCCAATGCTCTCCTCTCACCTTGACAGACGTCGTCACATCGACGTCCATTGGATTTCATCACTGGACCGTGAAGCGCGGCCAAGCAAGATCGAGCAGGAGGGAGCAGCTTGTGCTTGTCCAAGCAACCGTGCGAAACCAAGGGGAAAACGAACATGCCTGAAAGCTGTTCGACGAAACGCCTTCATTTTGTTTCTTCGATCGGTTGCTCGCTCTGAAACTGGCTGGTTGTATCCACTTCTTTCTGGTTTATGTATACATATCCTTTTCGCAAGAATTGCAGTCTAACATATCGCAGCTACTGCTCTATTTCTTGTTTCCTTTTCGCAAGAATTGCAGTCTAACATATCACAGCTACTGCTCTATTTTTTGTTTCCTTTTCCAATAATTCTCGGCTACTTTCATCCCTCCTTGAACGCGTTTGATTCAAAACGAACCTTATGTAATTAATGTTGCCAGATAAATTTCTAGTCCATATTATTATTATTATTATTATTATTATTATTATTATTATTATTATTATTATTATTATTATTATTATTATTTTACTTTTCATTGAGGACTATTGATAAAGTATATGGAATCTTTAGAGTGAGTTAGGTTATATGATGCATTCACGAAAAATATGTTGATCTGTACAACGATCCTTGACTCGGCATAGAAATTCTTGACCTGGTATATTGATCAAAATTGTTGATAAAGCCTCTATATAGTAGCAAAAAATAGGCAAAATTTTGGGGTGCGGAGGAGATGAGAGGTAAAATCAACTGATAGCAGAAATAGATCATACATGTATGTATGTTAATATTGGAATCACATTTCACGGTAAATGAACAGAATGTTATGACAAGGCATACCAGGTGGTCACTAAGGATGTTTGAGTCTTTAAGGTTTTCATTTAGGCGAGTCCGTATTCGAATCTTTCTTGGCTTCAAGCCTGGTGGTAGGTGGTGTTATTTGAAACTGGAACTGAAAAGGCTTTTGTTAGAAGGATGAGGAGTCATTTTGTATGATATTAGGCTGCATTGGCACAGATAAAGCATATCCACGAATCCAAAATTATTTCTTGACCAGAAGGATGAGGAGTCATTTTGTACAATTACTTTCATGACACATGTACTGTTGAAGAAGAGAATGTGCTGTGAAGATGGGCAAGTATATATAGCTACTAGCACCGTCCCTTGATGAATAATTGTTGCTTGTTAATCTTCGTCATCTGCGAACCGTTTTCTGTCATCATGTCCCTCCTACTAGCATATATAACATATTCCGTTTACCTTTTACATTTTGAAACTATGGTCTGTTTGTGGTGCATGGCCTGGCCTGGCGTATGTACCTTGCCGTCGTTGCCGAAGTAGAGCGATATGACAGAATGTGCACCCCTATCACGGTAACATTCTAGTACGAGGCGATGTTCACGCTTTTGGGATGTGGACAGTTAATGTCTTCTGTTGTTTTTTTTTTTTTATCCTAATGTCTGCTGTTGTTGCCGTGATAAGGAAAAGACGAGATGAGGAGAGGAGACCGTCTCTGGATGTAATAACCAGCTGCTTGAAATGTGTTGCTGTTGTGTTGTCGATGGCGCCGGCACGGTGTTGCTGGAAAGCGAGCCGGCTGTGCACTGCCATCTGCTGCTGCTGGTAGCCGTACACGCACGTCCGAGCTGCTACCGATGTGCTCGTCGCCGTCGCTAGTCGTTGACGTCAGCGAAATGGCTTCCGAGCGGCGCGCGGAGGGCGTCCGGCGACATGACCGGCACGCCACGAGTAGGCCGCCGTCGATGGTTGGACCCGAGCAGCGTCCGTCTCCTCCAGCGTGAACACGTGCACCGCCGCGTAACTCATTTCCCACCACGGGACACGTCCTTCGCCCTCCGCGTATAGTATGCCAGGTGACATGCCGAGATGTTTAAGGATAATCGGCCTAAGCATAGAAGGATGCCCAGAAAATCACAGGCATGCCTAAGCGAAATATAAGCATAGTAAAAGGGTGCGAGGTCTTTCTTGTGTCAACCAAAACAATCACAAGTTCAGCGAAAACATATGGTGACTTTGAAAGCTTATAAAAACTCACACTAGCATGTAAGATTATTCTTGATGATTGTTCACACTAGCAGGTAAGATGAAGATGCATGGTGAGAATTCAATCTCAAAGTACAGCTGCAAATTACCTGGAGCGTCAAAGTAGTACTCAAAACAAATGCCTTAAACTTGTACGAAAACATCACTAGCTCCGTACAGCTTTCCAATGTCGTATATAAGCTCGTGAAGTGAGACTTATTTCATTGAAAAGTGTGGTATCAAAAACTGTCCAAAAGTAAACTATTTTGCTACGGGCTATCAATCCATATAAGCACAAAAGAAAAGAGATTTGCCGGAGGATACATATGCTCAAAGGGAAACCCCAAAAATAAGTTCTACCAACATACTCTCATCATAATATTCCTAATCCTCTCATATATTGTCTCTATATCTGAAAGGTGACAATGGAGCTCATCATTGCCTTACGAAGAGAATGTTGAAAGAACATTCTTCTTGATGGTAAATTCATCGGCCTTCGAGGCGCTAATGGACTGCAACCAGCAAAAGAACGTAAACATGAGTAGCCGAATGTGTGGGATGAGAAATATCAACAGAAGTTCCAAGGTAGATTTCCCACCTTCTCCAGCATGCGGTGAAGCCTATCTGTTTCCTTCTTGGTATAGTCACTGCCCTTCTCCAAAATTTTCTTTGCGATGGTTACATAGACCTTTCCGTGCCTGATTAAAGTAGGATACAATGGATGTTAAAGTCATAGAACTTGGCTATACACTCTGCCAAAACTGACATAATCTAAATATAGCTGCATATAAGGGATGCATATCTGAGCTAAGAGTTTACCTCACAGCAGCACCGCTGAGCTTGGCTGCCTCCTCTTCCATCTTGGAGAGGACTTCCTTCTGCTTGTCACTGGCAGCACCAAGGAACTCCTTTGCCAGGGCATCCAAGCTAGCTACACGGCCAGCCTATAACATAAAAGAAAATGTAACAGATCATAGTCTGAATATTGTACCAGAATTTACATGTTTGGTGATGCTGAATTGTATGTATGCAACTAACCTCGGAAGTGAGTTGACCCTTTGTATCACGGCTGGTGCCGCACTTCTCATTAATGAACTTGACAAAGTCACCCAAGTCCCTGCCACCATCATACTCTTCACCAGCTTTGTTTCCCTTGGGAAAGAACTTCAATGTAGGAAAGCCAGTGACCCCATACCTAAAAGTCGCAACATATGTCAAAAACCAATTTTTACACTACATGACATTATAGGACATTGAGTCAAGGCAATGCTATTATGTATGTCTACAGGAGTTGCATGTATCATAGGGAAAAACCAGCTAAGGAAAAACAAAATGCACAAGGAGGGTGCGTTAAAGACGTACTTCTCAGCCATGTCTCTGTATTTGTCAGCATCAAGGTTAGCGATAACGACTCCCTCATCCAACTTGAAAACAGAAGCTACCTTCTCATAAATCTGGAACAAATATAGGAATATGATTAGACATGTCAGAGACAATGAAGGTAGATAAGGCTTATACAAAAAGTACAATAGCATATGTAGGGATTAAGTCAAGCTAAGAGACATTTACTGACCGGAGCAAGACTCTTGCAGTGACCACACCTGCACAAATTAAGTATTCAATTCATGAGATTCATTGTGCAAAGATCAATGCATAACGCAAAACATGCTGACATAAAAAGAAAAATAAAACTTAGAAACCTACCATGGGGCATAGAACTCAACAAGGACATCTTTTGATTCATCAAGGACAACTGAGTCAAAGGTCTCAGGAGTGAGTACAACAACGCTTGAAGGAACGGTCGCCAGCTTTACATTGGTGCCTGAAAGCCAGAAATCATTATGGAAATTACTTGCTGAATTTGTCACATATTTCAGAGAACAAATTCTTGGCCAAACAACAGGAAAGCCCTACCTCCTTCAGTATTGACAAATTCAGCAAGGGCCTCTGCAGTGCGTTGCCCTTCATACCTAGATGGTCGTACAAATTTTATCATGATTCCTGAAATATGAGAAACAGAGAAGGTAATTGGAAAATCTTAAGTCATGTTGCCTCACTTTTTGGGCTCCAAGGATCCTTTAGGGAACCACTGGATTGTTGGATACCCAGATACTCCATACTTGCTGCACACACTCTTGTGCTCGTCACAATCAACCTATAATGAGAAAATGGAGTTGAAGATGAGAAAATCATATTTTTATCACATGGAGAAACAAGATTTTTTTAAGAAAATCCATGTGCTCAGTGCTAAACCATCCTTTGTAGCATGGGGTTGATTAAAAAAAATTATCTACCATATTAACAAGAAGCACACTAATTTAACTTTAAAGGTATAAGATTGTAAACCTTGGCGATCAAGACAGATTTAGCTTTCTTAAAACTTGCACCGAGCCTTTCATACTCAGGGGCAAGCTTCTTGCAGTGACCACACCTGAACAAATTATAGTAAGTAGATGGTCAAATTCTGACATGCTACAAGATACTGAAAGGGTGATTCAGTTATTTTACTAAATTGCAGAAGATTCGACTAAAGAATGAAAAACATCGGTGTAGCAACAGTTTTTAGTTATTAGACTGCATAGTTCACAGTACGAAGTCCACCTAGAGCTGGCACCAAAAACATTGGATACATGAGCATAGAGAAAGATCCTACCAAGGAGAAAAGGTCGTGATCTAAGGTATATTTAAAACGAGATAAAATTTGACTAGAAGATTAACAAGACAACTCAATTGAAGTGCACCCCCCTCATGTAGTCAAAGAGATTCAATTTCCCAATTACGAAGAACTTTAACCTCAGTCCGTTCAATTCAATTCGTAGCAGAGAGATTCAGGCGTAGCGACAACAGCTCTGCTTCTGGCTAATCCAAGAAGCAGCTAAACAGGCTCACTAATCCGCACAAAAATCCAAACTCTGCGACCCACAGCCTACCCCAGCCACAAGCTGATCCGATCCGATCCAGTCCTACTCCTACTAAACTAGGCATCGATCCGGCGACCAAGAAAGGGGACGAGGGCGAACCAGGGGGCGTAGAACTCGACGAGGGCGCCGCGGTCCTGGCCGACCTCCTTCTCGAAGGTGGACTCCGTGAGGGCCACCACGTCATCGCCGTCCGCGAACACAGCCGTTGCCGCGGCAAGGAGGAAGAGGATAGCCAGGGTTCCACGGGAGATCTGGGAGATCGCCATGGCTGCTTGAGTCGCGTCTGGGAAGCTCCCGAAGGTTTAGGCGAGGCGAAGTCTGCTACCCCTCCCCCACTCGTCGTTTTAAATCGGCTAATTACTCAAGGAAAAAAAAAACAGAGATACGATGTAGAGTACCGTGAAAGGGAAGTGCTGCGACGTGCAGCCAACTACACCGCCACTTCGGACCTATCTTTGGATGGTGCGTATTTTCTGAATCGAAGATATCATGTCTTACAAAATTTCAAGATATGTATCTCGTTGCTAGACACACTTTCCAGATTTTTTCACTTTTCCAAATTTGTAGCAACTCAGCGGTTGGAAGGGCACGCCCCCGACCATAGTCGTCCTCCAGATTAGACCTTGTAAAGTATTTCCTCGATCGTAAGAAGTGTCTTATTGAGAAAAAAAATGTCGCCTCATGAAGTAAAGAATATTTTTAACACCCGGCAACAAATTAAGATATTTTGCCATAATGGTTCAGATCTTTACGGAGCTCTCAAAATGATACCTAAGGATATTTTTAAAATATTAAAGCATTAACAAAGAGCAACCCAGCTTTAGTTACTGCATGGACCTAAAAATTTCGCTATGCTCCTCAAATGTGTCATAACTAGATAATGATTTAGTGGGAGTCCATAGCAACGTTAATGCTCCTAACAAATTTAGCAGTTTTTATGAGTGAATTCGTGCAACTATGGTCTCAAACACCCAAGATGGAAATCCACACGACAACCAAATTCACCAATAGAATGATACAGCCACCACTTATTTGATGATAAGTTTATTCTAGAAGCTACTCCACTACTGAGTCCAATAATTCAGATTATTACAGTTTTAATCGCTCAACACTATATGTAGTAGAGATGCACAAAGTAAAACTACAATAAGTTGAGACTATAGTCTCTAATGTCTGATATTCATCTGATGTGACGGAAAAAGTATTTTTCACATAACACCATTGATTCTAACCTTCCTACTTGTAGCATCAGACAATTCCTTCCCCTTGAAGGTCCTCATCATGGAGGGTCACATGGATCATGAAGTTACAAGTTCAATGTAGAACACATTAAAGTAGTCTTTAAACAACAGTTGCAAAAATATCAGGTTTAAGCATTTCAAGTGTTAAGGAAGCAGATATATGATAAACAAAAATATTAGCATAAACAACACTTGCAAAAATTCAGGTTTAAGCATTTCAAGTGTTAAGGAAGCAGATACATGATAAACAAAAAATATTAGCAACCATAATTAATAATTTTCACAGTATCAGTATCAAAGACATCCAAGTGTGCTTTATATGCAAAGATTCAATGCAACTAGGATCTAATTTTGTTATGCCCATCATCAACAATATATTAGCGCAAAGAAAATAAAAAATAGAGGGTAAATGAGAGACATAAAACTTCATCATTTTAAATGCAAAAAAGAAAACATAAAAAAGGACCACTTGCGACCATGTTAGCCCAAATAACGGCAATGCGCATTCTACATAGCCTTCAAAAAATAGACCACATCATCAAGCTATGAGCCCTTCTAAAAGAAAAAAAAAAATCTAGCTAGTAACCCTCCTGTTGTCATCAGCAAAGTATAGGTCTATACACTTTTTCTAAACCTAATGAAAGGATATGGCTTGCTTTAATTTAACAGTCACATTTGGACAAAATTGTTGCATGCATATTGCACTTTTCCTCCTTAATATATATAGTTAGCACCAACAAACATATTTACACAAATTACATAAAATGACTGAGGCAGTGGAAATCCACGAAGTATAATTTTGTCATCAATATTGCTTAAAACATTATTTTTGTCATGTGCCTAGTGACTATTTTGAACATATATATTTCTATTTTTTATAAATTACAATCTAGTTGCATACATCTTAAACAATAATCAACTCTAAACCACACTTCTATCAACTTTTTAAACCTACTTCAACAATTTCTTAAAGCAATGTCAATATTGTCTAAAATTACTTTAACAATTTAAGAAAACTACTCATAGAACAACAGGGAAACATACAAAATACATTTATTTTGCATCATGGTTGTGGGGATTTCTCATCCATTCAAATTAAGTTGCTTAACATGCTTCTACATTCAGTTGGGCATGTAGCAAAAGACTTAATTATTGAACAAAAATACCACCCAACAAATCGGGACACCACCCACCTTGCCTATATGTACTATATATAAACATGCCACCCCTGTAAGGACCGTGTGACCGAGAGGGGGAGGGGGGGGGGGGTGAATCGGGCATACCATGAACTATAACTTTTTGCACTTCTAGCTACTCAATCTCATTGCACAAGTAAAGAATACATAACAAGACAATACATGTGCACTAGGAGTGTGTGAACAAGGTAGGATAACCATGTGCTAGGACTTGTACATGCTAGGAGCAAGGCATACATGAGTATATAAGAACAACCTAGCATATGACAATAAGCTAAACAAGTCCTACACATGCTAGTGTATAAGATAGAGGCAATCAATCAATCTAGCTAGCATGCATATGGGTAACACAAACGGAAGCTCAAGTAAGTCCTACACATGCTAGTGTATATATGATGAGATCGATAGACAAGCAAACTAGCATGTACAAATATACAAAGTAAAGCTCAAGCTAGTGATCATGATAACTAGATAGATACAATATAAGCATAACAAGATCACTATATGACATCAAGCAAGTGTGAGCTAGCACAAGTAGGTACAAGCATATATAAGGAAAGCATGTATCACTAGATATAACGAGAAGCTAGCACGAAAACAATCGCTAAGCAATCATATGAGATAAGCACAATGTCTGGTACAAGCATATAGGATAAACAAGATAACAAGTGCAAGTAGTAGAGAGTAAGAGTAAGAGATTACTCATCGATTTTTCCTGTGGTATCGGGAGGATGGCGCCTCCCCCTAGTCCACGTTGGGTCACTCCCGCCTAAGTCTCGACCCCGTCCCTCCGCTCGAAGGCGATTCCCTCTAGAGCATACTCCACTCCTCGAGCCGGTGTTGTTCTCAAGAGCATGCTTCACCCTCCGAGTGAAGTCACGGGCTTCACCCCGCCGCACCTAGCACTAAGATTTCTCTCTAAATCTTCCCCAAATGCTTCTCTTGCTCACTTGGCTCCCACTATGTCTCCTCCATGATAACAATGGTCAAAGGCACCCTCAAAGGCCAAGCAACTAGCTATTTATAGGCCTACAACCATAAACTAGCCGTTGCTCAAAAGTGGTCTGCCAACAGAGTCACCGTATGATGCTGTCTCTGTGTATGATCGTGTGACCTAGACAGCATGTTGTATTACAAACATAACTCCTTGCTCCGAACTCCGATTGGGGTGTTCCACATATCCATGGAAAGCTCTTGAAATTCCCCACAACTTTCCTGTTTGGCCAATCTTCGGAATCATCCATCTTCAAGCTGATAAGGCCACCGTATGATTCGAAGGTCATCACCATATGATCTTGTGACCTATATGTCTGAGTCACCGTATGATGCACCGTATGATATCACCGTATGATACATCGGTTCCAGAGAGCTTTCTCACTTCATCCTTCATACTCACCGTATGATACCATGACCACCACCGTATTATACAGTGACTCCAAAAGTCCTTTCCTACTTGACTCCATCTGTTGGGTCACTCTATGGTATCGTGTCTGCCACCGTATCATACTCTGACTCCATGTCATCTTTAATTTCCAAAAACTTCTTCTCCTCTGTATAGTCTCTCCTTGACTCATCGTATGATACTACGACCTCACTGTATTATACATGACTCCAGATGTCCTTTTCTGCTACACTCCATCTCGAGTCACCATATCATATCATGGTTGTCACTGTATCATACATTGACTCCACCGAAGCTGAAACTCCTTCATATCTTTTTGAACTTTCTTCCAACTTCATCCACTTGGTTTCTCAACTTCTCCGTTGCCACTCTAGTGCCTGAGAGACTCTCTGAGCATCCACTCACCTCTACCACTAGTGTGATCTAAGAGAAACGGCTCGATCCCCCTTGATAGTCCGGTTTTTCCTACATACTCAAGCTTACATCTACACCAAGCCAACACTTGCTTGGTTCTAGCATGTCCTTAGCCTTGATCCATCTCCTCAACCGCGACCTCCATCAAGTCCAATGGTCCTTGTTGTCATCAACCGTTGAGGCAACCAATCATCGCGATGTCGATAGAAGATTGTTGTTGCTCAACCAATTCTTCCGATCTCGTTGTCATAAAGGACAACTCGACGGAAACATAATGTGCATAAGATATGTAAATAAACCTAGCACAATTACATCATCATGATATAAGGATATTAAAGCAAGCTACATGATGAATAGGCAAAGCATGCATGTCATGGTAAAGATATGTAAACAAGATCACATGACATATGGCATGACAACATGATGAAAAGATATAGTATACATTAATAAACACATACAAGCCATCATCACATAAGAGAGACAAAATCATCATGGTATAGGTATATAAGGCAATACTAACATAATGACAAGAGCATGTCAAGGTATAAGATACATAGAGGAACACTTGACATATACTTACCTTGCCTCTTACCTCATATATAGGTGTAGGAGTCCCTCCATATAGTAGTCTTCATGTTCACTTCTCCTCAACACCAACTTCCTTGCAACCTTTGAGGTGTTGGCAATCCAATAGTGTTTCACTACATCCATGAGACTAACCATCTTGCAAACTAGCAAACTATGTTAGTCCCATTGACCATGTTGACATCAATCACCAAAACCTATGAACCATGCTCTAGATTCATTGATCTTACAACCCCTCTTCGCTCAACCCCACACCAGAAGAATTTTATCTCATTTGATAATTAATTTTCTAGTGACTCCTTGCCCCTCCTCTTCCATTTGTGTCACGCTCGTAGTGTCATCCCCTCTCCCTCTCCACTCTAAAGTTAAAATTCTGGCTCCGATAGGCAGGCCAACTGCATCTTCTCTGCACCCCACCCAGCCTCTGCTCGGTTAGAGTTAACACTCGGTATTCTAACAAAACCTAACCTAAAGCAAAACCTGGTTTTTGCTAGTTTCTTTGGATTTTCAAAGGTTTTTCTCGTATAAAAAATGCTACGGTTGTGGTTTTGCGAACCCTGGTCCCAGTGCAGTCCGGCCCCCATGTATGGTGTTTCCAATGCTCGATGGAAAAGGTCTTTCTTGGTTGCTTAGTCATCGTGGATAGTTAGTGGCTGGATTACCTCAGCTTCTTCCAGTCCACGAGGTCCTCAAAGTCGTCAACTGCAAGAACATCACAAATCCACCACCATCTATGTCCTCTCTGGTTTGGCACTGAAGCGATTTCTAGGGTCTTGTAGATGTGAATAACTTTGATTTATCTTATTATATTTCCATTTGCGAAAACTGATCTACAAATGTACATACAGGAGCGGCAAAGGCAACAGAGCCCTTGTTTTTTAGTTTGCCAAGGTGTGTTCAACGAAATGCCAGCAAGGTGGATTTTTTCACTGAGTAATGCAGCCAGCAATATTTATGTTGTCTAGATTAGCCTTTTTGTGATTGTCTTGTAATTAATTGATAGACAATCTCTATATGCATGATTCCATCATACGATAAAATCTTATTGCGCCTGAACGTTTTAACGTTTTAAGCTGCTTAGCTATACCGCTTTGGCAGACCAATGGCCTAAAATGCTTCTTGCTAAAATGCTTCTTGCTAAATGTACCATTTTGCTTGACGGCTAATGTAGGCCTCATATGAAAAATAGCTCTATATTAGCCATGGATTTTGTGATCCTTAGAATCAAATGCACCTTTTTACAAGTGGTGCGCTACTCCACTCTTGTTGATTCTATGAGCCTTGTTTTTTCCTGTCACAATTAATTTGGCTTCATCCATTCCATCTAGAACTTGATTATGAGTTTCTTTAGCTGATGTGTGGAATTTGATAATTTTTGTTGAGCTAATTCTTCTTCATTTTTAATCATTTCACCTTCCGCCTATATTTGCTTGCCGTTCATTTGTGTAAGACCTCTGATATCCTTAGTTAATGGTGCAATAGCCAATGTATTCCAGCATTATACAGTCTCTGCATTAAGCTTTTGATCATGCCATCGTGAGTAGATACGGATAGCGTAATAACGGTACTGCAGAGTGATATTTTCCCTTTGACCCTCATATTGGTGTTGCGGGGTGTTCGGCAGATATTTGGATCGGTGGGAGCAACGTAGGTAGCGAGATCGATCTAAGAGCACGCAGAGGGTTTTATACTGGTTCATGCCTCCCGAAGGATAAAAACCCTATGTCTAGTGTGATCTTGTATAATGTGGCAGCCTTTGCGCTAGGGTTTCGTAAGGTGCCTGATAGATTCCCCCGGGGGGGGGGGGGGGTTACATGAGTATTTATAGGCTAGTTACCACCTATCAGAGTCCTTCCTAATTACAATACTCCTTCTCCGTATCCAACAGAGAGATCGTATCCTTGGAGTGGTTATCGGTGGAAGTACTTCATCATGGATGACTCCTCCAAGCATGACATTAAGGGCAAAGGGTTGCTACCCTTCCACCAGGCGTGGAACAAATCAGTGCCGGTCATGGATGAGCGACTCAAGAACATGAAGGCCAAAGTCACCGAACTGGTAACTCGGGGGCTGAGGGGTGAGCACGTTGTGGAAGAGTATGTCCGCAGGGGCTTCTTCCCTCTTCAGCACCGTGAGCCCCTGGCCATGTTCGGGGACGGACCTCGGAATCCCAGATGGCTCCCTGCCGGAGGTAAAAATCCGATCTTGTAAACTTCAATATCATCTACTGTATCTTGCAATCATCATCATCTTGAATGCCTTCACAGTCGAAAACGTTCCCGAAGACCTAGTCGAGAAGCGCCTCTGGGCTATCCTTGAGTCCACCAAGCAAGACAAACAAGAGGGCTTCCCACTTTCGTACAGCGCCGCGAATCAAGCGGAAAAGGTAAACTTCTTGCTTGATCATTCTCTCATTACGTAAATCATTCATCATCTTCTGTTTTGTCAGGACATGTTCGGGCCCGATCATTCGGAAGGAGGCGCTGACAATACCATGGTCCTGGAGAGCAGCAGCAGAGAGAAGAAGCCCAGGGAGCCTCCAAAGAAAAGCTCTGCTGAGGTGTTTGCTGACACTGTTCTGAACTCCCCAGATGTGCAGGTTTGAATCCTTCTTTTCAGCTCACGATATTTGATCCTTTGCTTTCTAGTAACAATCTTAATAAACTTTTCTTCAGGGGTCTGGCGTGGACCTGCGGAGCTTAGAGGAGAAGGTGGATGATTTGAAGTCCACCCTGGTATCCAGCGTGGCTCCGAAGTCTCAAGCTCCGAAGCCACCGTCTCCTCCAAAGCCTGCTGCCTCCGAGTCTTCTTCTCAACCGAAGCCCAGAGCTCCTCCGAGGACCAGATCTTCGAAGGCCAAGCCTTCAAAGGAACCACCCAAGATCAAATTGCAACCGGCTCAGAAGAGAAAGCTCAAGTCTCCAGGAACCACTTCGGTAACTCCTTCAACAGAGTTGCCACTTGCCCGCGGCAACCCAAATCCGGGTGATTAGGTACCCTTGTCAATTGTGTTCGGAACTCTCTTTGCTGGATTTTCGAAGATCTCTCAACTGCGCAAATCCCAGGGCATGAAAGCTGCCGCTGCTAAGAGGCCTTGTCTCCGAGCTCCAGGAGGTGCTAGCTCGGCTAAGTTCCAACACAAGCCCTCCAAGCTCCATCAGGAACATCTTCTTCGGGCTCAGTGTCTTCGGCAAGATCATGCAAGAAGTTTAGGCTGCAGAAGCCTGGCATATGAAGACTTGCAAAGCTTACAGCTCCAAGGTCAACCTGCTTCAGCAGGAGAAGAAGGAGCTGCAGCAGAAGCTTTCTGAGTCTGCTCCCAACCCCGCACTGTCGGAGAAGGATGCCAAGATTAGCCAGCTGGAGGCAGATTTGGCATCGGCAAAGCAAGCCCTGGCTGAATCACAAGTAGCCCATGCCTCAGAAGTGGAGAGTCTTTGGAGTGCCAACGCTTCGTTGACTTCTTCTGTTGAAGGTAACTCTCTTTTCTTCATCTCTTCATAGTATTAGCTGCTCACTGTCTGCTTATTGATGTATTGTTTCTACTCTCATATCTAAAGAACAAGTCCAAACTTCTGGACGAGAAGCTGGCTCTCAAAGAACAAGATCTTCAGAATCTTCAGTAAGAGGTGGCCGCCCTCAACGAAGACAAGGAAAAGCTGAAGGCCATCAAGGAGGAGGCTGTGGAAGAAGGCTATGCCCACTGCTTTGCAGGCAGTGCCTATACTCTCGCACTGTTCAAGCATCACCTCCCTCACTTGAACCTTGACTTCGTTAAGACTGGCTTCTTATGTGATTCTGTGCAGCGAGACCTGTTGATGGATCAAGTGCATGCCGAGGCTGATTCATTTGTAATAGTCCTGCAGCTTATTCCTAGCACCACTCCTGCCGAAGAAGAAGCTCCTGCCGAAGAAGAGGCTCCTGCTGCAGAAGATGATGACATTGGCGATGGCCAAGAGTAGATTGGCTCTTTTTTAGAAGAGCTTGTAATAAACATTTTGTGCTGTAATGACAAGGCGAAAGCCTATTTTTTGAACAATGTCTTACTGATATGGCGAAGGCCCGAACAATGCTTTAATGCTTGTGTGATCCCCCCTGCTTTTCAGTACACGGTTTCAACCGTGTGCAGGAAAGTAGTAAATCAGTAAGGCATGTAGATTGTTCATTTCATTTTTGTACACATTTAAGTGTTTTAAGGGTGGTCGAACGTGCAACCTGTCTGGGGAAGGCCACTTATGAACCAAACAGTGGGCTAAGGGTCCCCCCCCCCCCCCCCCCCCAAACATTTTCACAGGGTGGCCATATAACTTATCAAACCACCATTGTGGCTAAAGCTTATGACTCTTTGGTGCCTGAAAAGGCTGTTCGTACCGCGCCTATGAACCAAACGTGTGGCTAGGACAGCGGCCAAACTTAATAGACTAGCCGAAGGGCTTTGCCTTTTGGTCCGAAGGGACACTTTTGATTGATCCGAAGGGACAATTTTGATCAGCTGAACATTGCTTTTTATTAATCATATCGGGAAACTATTACACATAGAATCGACATAACTGATCGGTGTTCCATGTTCCTGGCAATAGCCCTCCATTGACTTCTGCTAACACATAGGCTCCTAGTCCTACATCTTCAACGGCTATGAATGGACCTTTCCAAGGAGAAGACAACTTATGCTTGTCCTTGGTAGTGATGTCTTTCTTGATGACCATGTCTCCCACACTTAGGGTTCTTCCAACCACTTTTCTCTGATATTGCTTCTTCAATTTCTCTTGATATTGCTTCACGTGACTTAAAGCTGTATCACGTTCTTCTTCTAGCAGGATTATATCAACTTCCCGAGCATCAGGTTGTGCCTCATCGTAAAAATTTGTGACTCGATGAGCCCCAAGTGTATCTCCGATGGCAACACTGCATCAGCACCATACACCAAATAGAAAGGTGTATCTCTTGTGGCACGACTGGTTGAAGTTCTGGCTGACCATAACACCGTTTGCAACTCTTCAATCCAGTTATTTCCCTTGGCAGACAACTTGTCGAACACTCGCGTCTTCATGCCACTCATGATGATCCCATTAGCTCTTTCAACCGCTCCGTTTGTCTGCGCATGCGCCACCGAAGAGGTGGGATGTATAATTCCATGATCGGCGCAGAACCTTTCAAACTTGCCTTTGACAAATTGCTTCCCATTGTCGCTGATCAACTTCTTCGGGACTCCGAACCTCGTGACCAGACTTTTCATGAACTTTACAACTGCCTCTTGCGTGAGGCGCATCACCGCTAGCTTCTGCTTCAATCCACTTCGTGAACGTGTCAATGGCCATGTACAAGAACTTGTATCCTCCTTTAGCCTTCGTAAAAGGCCCCAAAATATCTATACCCCAGATGGCAAATGGCCAAGACAAGGGTATGGTGTGCAACTCTTGGGCGTGCCTTATGCTTTGCTTGCTGAAGAACTGGCAATTGGCACATGTCTTCACCAAATTGATCGCATCTTGCTTCGCCGTGTTCCAGTAGAACCCATGACGAAAAGCTTTGCCCACCAGGGAGCAGGGTTTGCAAAATCGTTGATAACCGGTCGGTTATCGCGATAACTGAACTTATCGGTCCGGTTCGGTTTCCTCGGTTTACCGGTTTTCACTACAACTCATGAATTCCGAAGTGGTCGTCTGCCCCGGCTTAATCTGCCCCGGAAAACATGTGTTCGGCTCCCCCTGCGATCCAGGTTCCCGCCCCTGCGATCCAAGATCTTGCGATTCAAAAGCCACCACCCATTGACCTAAAATCGCGCGCCTGGACCGAAAATTTCTCTCCTTCCCACGCCGCCAACTTCCCCTGAGATCTCCCAGGCCTCCTCCGCCTCTTCCGCTCACCCTGCCTAAACCCAACAGAGGAAAGGCTACTCCACCACCTCGCCAAACAGAGGAACCGCCGCAGCCGTCATCGCGGATCGCCACCATCCTAGAAGGCTGCCGCCGCGATCGCCGTCGCGGCGGAGCTCCTCCACCACCTCGCCAAACAGAAGAACCGCCTCAGCCACTTTCCACCTCGCCAAACAGGGGAACCGCGGGAGACGACATAGCAACGCTACGGTTTGATCCAGGTGCGTTCATTAGACCATGCTAATTGCTACTGTTTGCGGCTAATTAGGGGCATCAAGTCCTCTGCATCAAGGATCGACATCACCTCTATCGCCACCTTCTTCATCCAGTAAAGGTAACCGCTTTGTGGTGAATTGCGTTAGTATAAAATGATGTGAATTACTCATGATCAATCCCTAATTTTGCATCTGTTAATGCTTATTTTGTCATGATTAGTTACTAATTGCTGTCCAGTTAGCGTTGAGAGTGCCTAATTGCAGTCCAGTTAGCATTAGTTAACTCTTACGGATTAGTGAGTAATTACGTGCTGCCAATTCTTGATTAGAAATAATTGAAGGCAATTAGGCGGGATTATTTGCCGTTCTTAGTTCTCGGACAGCATGTAGAAGGAGGGGAGCGGATTCAAATCAAATCTACACTTTGTGCTTTCTATTTTCCAAATCCGAACCCAAGAATCAATGAAATACCCAAAAATCCCCAAAACTAAACCTGAAGATTGATACTCACCGCAGTCATGCTTGCCGTCGGCACAAATGTGTGCGCGGCTTGGCTAGGGCCGCAGATTAGTACGGCAGGGTGCCGCCCTTGTCGTCGTCGTCGCGCCCGCGGCCGCCATCCCGCCTCACTCTTGCATACACCGGCACGATGGGCCACATCGACGGAGGCGCACGCAGATTAGCTGAATCGCACGCGCGCACCGGTGATGAAGTCCACCGCGGCGGCCATGGCGTAAGCATCAGACGGCCGTGATCTTGGGCTTGCAAGAGTCCTTCCGCGCGCCACCGCATCCTTGCATGCTCCGCCGTCATACGCGAACAGGCTCGCAAGAGAGCCGCCGCCGGCATAAGCGCGGAGGCTGCCGGACCGACGCCGCCACTCTCGCTCCCATCCACCGGGAAAAGCGGAGGCAAATGTGTTTAGGGTTAGGGTTTGAACCAATGATGCTCTCCTGTAGTGGGCCATTCTCTTATACTTAAGTAATGTTTAATATTTTTCATGCTCATAATTAATGATAAAAATCCCAGAAAGTAACTTTCTATTTTAGTTGATAACTGGAAATTCAATGAAGAATGACACAAAATTGCTGGGCATAATTTTTCCACCAATGATGCTTGTCTGCCATTATGTTTTCGGGCAGATATCTAGGGTCATTTATTTGATAATTATGGGTGTCAAGTGTATTTTGGTGGAAAAATCTGAATATTAGTTTCGGACTTTATGAAATTGATAAAACAATTTTGTGCAGTCCAATGCCAGGAGAGAACATCCATCGATGTTTCAAAGCTAGCAAGGAGCTTGTTTTTTTTTTTGAATTTAAGTGTTGTTCTGGGTTCAAATACTAAAGCCCTCGTGTTATGTTTTGTGTTTATAATAATGTAAATATGCTTCCTGGGGTGATCAGTCAGACAAAACTACATGATAATGTACTTTTCTCTAAGTTATAGTTTGCCAACAATCTAGAGGAGCTTTTATAAATAATGCCTTCCTATTTCATATAATGAGCGGTTCCGTGCATAATTAATTTTGATCCCGTAGCAACGCACGGGCACATTGCTAGTCGATTTTGAATTTGAAAATTTAACGAATTTTGTTCGGTTTTCATCGGTTTTGGTCGGTTTGATCGGTTATCGACCGGTAACCGGACTTACCGGTCCGGCTCGGTTGGAATGGTTTTATCGATAAGGTAAACCTTGCCAGGGAGCGATAAGAGGTATTCGCGCCACAAATCCCCCCATGAATATCATGCAGTAACCTGACTCCTTCTTCAGCAGATACGCACCTCAGCAAAATCCCATTGCGAGCTTTTCGGTATAATACTCTATAAACCAGCACATATAGCTTTGACTTTCGAGCGATGCATTCTGTAGCAGCATCATCATCTGGGATAGGGTTGTTCTCCAAGAACTGTATGATCGGAGTTCTCCAGTCTTCAACATGCCCTTCTCCCAAATCTATCACCATCATGTCCATCTCAGGCGTCGCCTTCACCACCGAAGGCTTCGTGAGCTTTTCTAAGATCACATCATCGGGGACCGCAGATCTCGACGAGGCAATCCAAGCCAAGTGATCAGCGTCCCGATTGTCTAATCGCGGTATATACCGCACTTCGAACCCATCAAATCCTTTTTCAAGCTTCCGAACTTCCTCCAGGTAATCAGCCATCTTCTGATCCGAGCATTGGTACTCCTTCTGTACTTGTCTGGCGACTAATTGTGAATCCCCTTTCACAAACAGCCGGTCAATTCCCAGCGACCTTGCAATGCGTGGACCTGAAACTAGGCCTTCATACTCTGCGACGTTGTTTGTAGCTTGAAACAGCAACTGAATTGCATACTTCATGATCCTTCCTTCTGGTGAAACAAACACCACCCCTGCACCGGCGCCTTTCAAGGTGAAAGAGCCGTCGAAGTACATGACCCAATGAGTGGGGTCCACTTGATCTTCTTCTTCACCCCCGGTCCACTCAGTAATGAAATCTGCTAAGGCTTGACTTTTCACAGCTCTTCTGGGTACAAACTCAATCTCGTACTGCCCCAACTCCACAGCCCACTGTGAGATTCAACCCACTGCATCCTTGCTATGCAAGACCGTTTGCAGCGGTCGATCCGACACCACCTTGATAGGATGGGCGAGGAAGTAGTGCATTAGCTTTCTTGATGTCATCAGGACGGCGTACAACAACTTCTGCACCATTGGATATCTTGTCTGAGCATCCTTGAGGATCTCGCTGACAAAATATACAACCCGTTGTCTTGATTCAACCCCAGCTTCTCTTTCAACTGTCAATGCCGCACTCACAACTGACTCAGTAGCAGCCACATATAAAAGCAGCTCTTCACCAGGTTGCGGAGGCACCAACGTAGGCATCTGCTTGAGGTAAGCCTTCAGCTCATAAAACGCCTTCTCTGCCTGTTCATCCCATTCAAAGCCTTCCTTCTTACGCAGCAACCTGTAAAAGGGCATACCTCTCTCACCCGATCTCGAGATGAATCTGTTCAAGGCTGTCATCATGCCAGCCAGCTTCTGGATCTCTCTTCGGGTTCGGGGAGGCTTCAGCTTCTCTTGCCATCTTCGTTGGGTTGGCGTCAATGCCGCGTTCGGAGATCATATAACCCAAGAGCTTGCCTGAAGTCACGCCAAAGACACACTTCTTCGGGTTCAACTTCATCTTGTACTTGCGCAGGTTGTCGAAAGTCTGCTTCAAATCTTCCAGGAGATTCTCCTTCTTCTTTGTCATGACAACAATGTCATCAATGTAGGCTTCGATGTTCTTGCCTATTTGCTCCTCGAAGACAAGATTTACATATTTTTGATTTGTGCAACCTGCATTCTTCAGCCCGAAGGGCATAGTCACATAACAAAAGATCCCGAAGGGGGTGATGAATGCCGTCTTCTCTTGATCATCGACATTGAGACTAATTTGGTGAAACCCAGAGTAAGCATCCAAAAAACTTAATAATTCACTAGTGGAGGTTGAGTCTACAATCTGATCTATCCTCGGAAGAGGGTACTCGTCTTTAGGACAAGCTTTATTCATGCTAGTGTAATCGACGCACATGCGCCATGAACCATCTGGTTTAGGAACTAATACAGGATTGGCTAGCCACTCAGGATAGTCGACTGTTCTAATGAACCCGGCTTGAAGAAGCCTAGTCACCTCCTCATGTATGGCGTCACGCTTATCTGAAGTGTATCTCCTTTGCTTTTGCTTCACCGGTTTGAAAGCCGGATCGGTCCCCAATTTGTGCTCGATCACCTCCCTGGGGATCCCGGGCATATCAGACGGTTTCCATGCGAACACGTCGATATTCTCCCGGAGGAAGGCTACGAGCGCGCTTTCCTATTTGTCGGTCAGGCCCCCACCAATGGTTGTTGTCTTGGTGGGGTCGACCTTGCTAAGCCCGACTTCTTTGTTCTCTGGATCACCTGCCTTCGTGGCCCCGTTAGATGCCGGAGCTATCGCTTGGGCCAAGGTGTCTGGACTCTGGAGTCTCCGGAGGAGTGTTGTCCTTGCCCTTCGGGGTTTGCACCGCATCACCCTTCAGAGCTTTGGCTTGAGGTAGCGGCTTTAGCGTTTCATCCTTGAAGTGGCCAGCTAACACCAGCGCGTTCAGGTCGCACTTTGCAGCCTGTTCCTGATCTGCGCTGACGGTGATCACGCCATGCGGTCCAGGGATCTTCAACTGGGCGTACGTGAAGTGTGCTGCTGCCATGAACTTGAACAAGAATGGTCTTCCCAAGATGTAGTTGTAGGCAGAATCAAAATCAGCCACCTCAAACGTGAGAACTTCGGTCCTAGTGTTCTCTTTGGGGCCCACAGTGACGTCCAGATGAATTTTCCCAAGGGGCTGTGATGACACCCCGGGAACTATCCCATGAAACGATCCTTCGACTGGAGTGAGCGCAGTGAGCGACAAACCCATCTGTAGGAAAGTCTTCTTCATCAACAAGTTCAGGCCGCTTCCATTATCAATCAGGGTCTTCGCAATCTTGTTCCGGTGCACAATGATCTTGGCGACGAATGACAGCTCTGGCCCACTTGGTAAGCTCTTCGGGTGGTCCTCAGCGGCAAAGGTGATTGGGGTATCGCACCACCCTAGCTTCTGGGTGCAGGGTTCTGCGGCCGACACTTCTCGGTAAATCTTCTTGTACTGTGTCCGGGATGCCAAGACCGAACTTCCCCCGAAGATCATATTGATCTCAGGGTATCTTTCCTCTTCATCATCACGATCTTGTTGCTCAACGCGGTGTGGAGCGTTGTTTCGGGGGTAGCCACGATACCCATCATGGAGCCTGATCTTGCCTTCTGCCAACCGCTGTTGCTCCATCTTCTTGTACTCGTAGCATTCATCAAAGTCGTGCGAAGTGCGCCTATGTACGGGGCACCACTTCACAGCGCCTTCGGGGCGGTCATGATCACGGTCGCGCTTCGTGGGAAAGCGACCATCTCCTCGTCCCCTTTGCTCTACAGCTATGACCTCACGATCATCTGCCTTCTTCTTCGGGCCCTTGCCCTTGCCGTCATTGAGACGAGCTCGGGCATCCGCTGCTTTGGCGCAGGATTCTGCGATGTCGAAGAGCTCAGCGACCGTAGTCGGCTCTTTTTCAGCAATCGTCTCCACGGTTTTCACATCCAAACACCTATCCCGGTAGGCTCCGAGGACCTTCACATCATGGATCTTTGGGATGGTGTTCCTCATCTGATAGAAGCGCTTGGTGTAGTCCCGGAGAGACTCATTTGACTTCTGCCTGATATTCTTCAACTGATCCGCAGTTCCGTGGCTGGTGTAGGAACCGAGGAAATTTCCCTTAAAAATCTTCGTCAACTCACCCCAGGAATCAAAGGAGTAAGGTGGCAGATTCATCAGCCATGTTCGTGCTGCTCCAGTCAAGGCAGTGGGCAGATAGCAACACTTGATTCTTTCGTCACCACCAGCCGCATCGATCACCGTGGAATAGATGGACAGGAATTCCTCGGGGTCAGCGTTGCCATCGTACTTCTCCGCCAGATTGGGTTTGAACTTGTCGGGCCACTGTACTGATCGGAGATAAGAGCCAAGGGCTTGGTAGGCCGGTGGCCCAGTTTCTGAAGCAAGACGTGGTGGACCCATGGATCCGGATCGTCTTGGTGCTTGCGAAGGTCGCCCACCCAGGCGCTCATGAACGGAGGGTGCCCTGCGCTGCCAATTCAAGGCATAGCGGGCATCAGATGGTGCCAACTCCCGATCTTGGCGCCTTCGGCGGTCGGACGATGACCCATGTTCGGATCCAGATGGTCTTTGATCGTTTGTTGGCCCGAGTCTTCCCCGAAGGTTGGAGACGGCGGCTGCTGCAGCAACTCCATTGTTCGCAGGTGGTGTCGCGTTAAGGTGACCTGCGAGTTCAGCGACTTGTTGAACCAGTGGGGCCAAGGGGGTGCCATCGGGGGCCAACCGATTCAGCGACTCCAGCACCATCTGCAGCCGGATGGCGTCAAATTCCGGACCAAGGTTGCGCGGCGTAACAGTCGACGGAGCCTGGGATCGGGACTTGAGAGATCCGATAGTGGGCAAACTGCTAGAAGATCCTTCCGAATCCCACCCAGCCATGTAGATCTGGCGAGCGGGGTCAACGCCATCGTCTTCGGAATCACCTCCAATCTCAGGGCAGTCTTCGCTATCCCATGATTCATCGTCACTGTCCGGGCTTCCGATCCCGAAGCCCGGAAAGTAACGCCCTTCTAGTATTGCTTGGACGACTTGCGCTTCTAGGGCAGAGCCAGAGATCGGATCCGAAGAGGATTCCGCCTCCGGTAGGGTTCCCGAAGGAGAGCCCCATACCCCTGTCGCAGCCTCCCGGAACGCACCCGTCGAGTTCGTGAACCCGAATGGCATATGCGCCCCCGAAGACATCGCCTCACGCTCTTCCTGGACGACTCCGTCATGGAGGTTGATCGATTTCTGCCAGAAGCGCCTCCTGCGCGTCTGGCGGGTTGACTTGTTGAAGATCTCCGTTCCCATCGGCGACGAAAGCCAAAGATCTGAAGCGGAACTCGGCGCCGATAGGAAACTTCATGTTGTTCGCAGATCCCAACTGATGCTCTTGACGGAATCTCGACGCTGCTCCCCTACCTGGCGTGCCTCTGTCGTCACCCGATTGAACGGGGTGTTCGGCAGATATTTGGATCGGTGGAAGCAACGTGGGTAGCGAGATCGATCTAAGAGCATGCAGAGGATTTTATACTGGTTCAGGCCTTCCGAAGGATAAAAACCCTACGTCCAGTGTGATCTTGTATAATGTGGCAGCCTTTGCGCTAGGGTTTCGCAAGGTGCTCGATAGATTTCCCCGGGGGGAGGGGGGTTACATGATTATTTATAGGCTAGTTACCGCCTATCAGAGTCCTTCCTAATTACAATACTCCTTCTCCGTATCCAACAGAGAGATCGTATCCTTCCCGTAAACTATACCGTGCAAGGCAAGTCTTCGAAAAAAGTCTTAAAATAGTATTCAGAATATCCGGGAGCTAGGGCTACGACATTATTAAAACAATCTAGGCTTATACATTGGCTTTCCTCCCACTAGAGGAGCCCCTCCCCATACATATTAGTGCACATAGGTCACTATGGACCTTATCTTAATGGGCAGGGTGTCACATACCACCCCTCCCCTTCCTCAAAGGACCGACCCAACTCGTCGCAAAATGGCTAGGAACATCCCCCCCCCCCCCCCCCCCCCTTTGACACAAATCCGTGTCCAGTGTGTCAGCTCTCATATGCCATCGTAGAGTCTAACCTTGGCTAGGCCAGCTCACACGATGTGTGGACACCACTCTTCCACCAATCTATTTATGTGTTAGGCCTCACTTCGCGTAAAAGAATTATTCAATGCTAGCAGTGTTGGATAACTAAAAATTTATCTTTAGTTATTATGGTGTCATCACTTTTCCTAGGCAAAAGAGTTATTCTCTAAATTAAATTAATTAATTTAGGCTATAATATATTTGTTTATTGCATTTATGCTAGAGTACTTTGCAGTAGGTATTTTATTGTGTGAAAAATGTATTTAAAAAAATTGAGTATAAATCATTTCGTTTAATAGATTGGGAAATAGAAACAGAAATATAAAAAAATTGAGTATAAATCATTTCACCTTCGCCCAGTTTACCTTTTTCTTTTCCTTTCTCTTTTCTCCACCCTGTTAGGGCCGGCCTCTTTCTTTCCCCACGGCCCATCTTCTCCTGCGCCAGCCCGACACAGCCCGCAGCCACGCCACCGGAGCCTTCACATCCATGCCACCGCTGCCCGTACACCATGCCGCTCCACCTTCCTCCCTTGGTGTCCAAGCAGTTTTCCCTCATTCTCCGCGCTATATAAGGGCGTGGACCCTTTCGCGACCCCTTTTCCACCATTTCGCCACTACACCTCAACCCTAGAGTGTCGCGCCGTCGCCTTCTTCCCAAGCTTCGGTGGCCGAGGGCCACCGTGAGCCACCCCGCCGCTTCGTGACGCCCGGTCGTCAAAGATCCGACGCTGCCCTCACCCGTGACGCACCGCCTCCGAGACGCCCTTCTCCATCAAGACAGGAGCTTTGCCGCCGCCGAAGACGAACCGCCACTCCCCTCCGACGAACACCCCCTCCAGGTCACCTTCTTCTCGCACCAACGCCACGGTGAGGTTCGCCTCATTCTCCTCTCTCTTCCTATGCCCTCCCAGTTTCAAGTCGAGGTCGAAGGCTCGATTTGCCCAACCTCCGGCGTGTCGCAATGGTGCCGCCGGCGACCCACTCCGGCTGGAATCCTTTCCCGCCGTCCATTTTCCAAATCGGGGGCCAAGATTAGATTTTGATAGCCCTGTTATAACCGGCTCACCAGGATCCAGTAGACTAGGTCTACAGACTCAGTTCACAACTTTTATTTACTGATTTTTTAATTCGTTTAATCGTTTATTGCATCAGCGTTGTGCAGTAACCTGAATTTTCAGTAGTAGAACAATTCCAGAAATTTGATAGTTTTATAGTTTAAATCTTGTTACTTCGAATGCTTATATCTTTTAGCTCGTAACTCAGTTTACAGCAATTTTTGCGCTCACATGGTGGTAGCGACAAGTAGAATCTTTTGGTACTGTTTTCATAGTCTCTAGATACTGTTTTGTGTACTGTTCTTATTGTTTGTGCTATTTGTGCTTTGCATGTTGACGGCGCGACACTCTAGGGTTGAGGTGTGGTGCACTTCGTTTTGACTTTTAAACTAGGTGTGACAAAGTGGTAGTCAGAGCCGTGTTGACCGTGGGACGCAACCTAGTTAGAAATGGTCGCTTTCAGGATCTAGTTTCATATAAAAATATTTTACTAAAAACTATTACATACTTTACAACAGTCCATTGTTTATGCTTCAAAATATTTTTTTTATTGTTAAATGCTTATTGTATATCACTTGTACCTTGCCGTACTGTTGTTTTCCTATATCCTTGTATTGTTTTGTTTGTTGCTTTTACTACAGTCTTTTATCTTGTTTTGTTACAGGCTTTGTTTAAAAGTTTTGTTTTTACTGATTCTCTTCTGATTCAAAATTTTGTAGATGTCTCTGAGGCTGACCCCTCGCAAGCATGTTGTCGTTCCGCCTCCTCAGGCCCCACTTGGTCTTTGGCACCTCCAGCCCGTGCAGGAGTTCCAGCATTCTGGAGAGCGTGCGGGCTATTTTACTGAGAGGTTGTGGTACATTCTGCGGTGTTTGGGTTTTCATGAGCGCCCTTTGTACACTGGGATCAGGTCTCCCGGCAGTCCTGGAGTTTATAGCTGGAAGGTCCATGTCACCATGTTTGCACAGTCTGCACCAGATGGCACGCGCAGAGCTCTCCGTATCCATGAAGCCCCTGCACCAAGAGCCACTTTCTTTGCTGGGATTGAAGACGCTTCACGTCAGGCTCTGGCTGTTCTTCGTTATGAGAATGCGGACGATATGGATGACACTCAGTTCAGGTATTATGCTCAGCGTCCTAGTGCGAGTTTGGAGGAGACATGGGCCAGCACAGAAGGTGAGAGTCTTGTCATGAAGGAGACGGTTCGCTGCCACAAGACTACTTGTCGCATTCTCACTAAAGTTCAGGACGAGCTCGCTGATGCTCTTAAGGAAAATCTGAAATTAATGGAGGCGAATAAGGAGTTGTCCGAGCAGCTCGCGGCAGCAATGGACGATGAACCTATCGAGGACCCGCAGCCATCAGCTCCAGTGCCAACCCGCTCACCTTCACGCCAGCAGCTACGCCTCCAGGGGGCTCAGCCTCCACACTAGAAGTAGCAGCTAGGAGTCCTGCTTGCTTAGAGCTATCAGGTCGTTTTATATTATGTTGGTTAGTCTTATTTTGTTAAGGGTATATGCCTTTTGATCATTGCTATTGAAATCATAGGATCCCTTTATGACTTCAGTAAATTTTTTCTGATCTATAAAATCCTTGAAGTGAGGAAATTTGACAATATGATGACATTTTTTTATTATGCCTAATGTGCATACTTGATACACATCAGACCTGATGTACACTTCATTGGTTCTGCATGCGTGACATGGACGCCAGCTAAATCATATTATAGCATGAGAGGTACTTGGATGCTCACATCAACGATTTCTTTGTATCATATTTAGTAATTGAAGTTCTTGGATACGTTATTGTTACTTCCAATATCAACTTTCAGTTCTGGTTTCCTCACATCATTTCGGCCTATGTGGCCATTTCTCGTGTCGACACATCATCCCTCCTTTCTGGGCTGTGTTTGATTTCGTCAGGCCTTTTGATTATGTAGCCTCTTTTCTACAGGCCTAAGTCGAATGACCTATCTCAGCGGCCCATTTTATACTACCTAAGAGTCCGCGAGCCCTCCGGCCTGTGTCCGACCAAAGTTTCAGTGTCCTCTGGGCCGGCCGGGCCGGCCGTCTATGGTGTCCCTTTGGTTCCATCAGGAGAGAGGTGGCCCGTTGGACTCAGTGCCTACAAATGCCCATTCTCATCCGGGCGCGGTGCGGCGGAGCGCGCCGGCCCACCTAGTAGTTCATATTCAACTGAACAAAGCACTTTTGTTGGCATTTCTATGAACAACTTGGGCACTTGTCCTTTTTCAAATTAACTACGGAGCTCGTTGATGGATCAAAGACGTTACAGTATTGAGAAAAAACAAACTAGAAGAGCACTCTTGGAAAAGTTAACCAAGCAGGGAAGACACGATAAAATTTACAAACATTTGGAGTCCAGCCCGAGAGAATCTATCCATTATTTGCTCTACAGTATACACATCACCGGGAGCTCGATCGGGCGCCAGATTCGAAAGCATGTGCATACAGGATTAACAATGTCATACAACATCACTTGTAGAGCACACCGACCGGGACGTGCATTGCTAATTGGAGTCCGGGTTGGCGCCGCTTGGCACTTGATGCTTGCTCACCGCGTTGACGAACTCGGAGCTGAAGCCGCCGCTTGGATGCGCCATCACCTTCCCCTTGGACGCCACTGCCGTAGCCTTAGACGCCGTGACAGAGCCTTGGTCGTCGTGGACGGCGCAACTAAGCAGCAGCTGGGTCTGCAAGATGAAGAGGAGGAGCAGGATGGCGTTTGATGAGCAGGTCATCGTCTCTGGCCATGCATGCGAAATGCAGAAACAGGATCAGGTGGCCAACATGGCCAATGTCCATGCCATTGACTACCAGAGAGAGTGAGCGAGGGGCAGCTCCAGCCGCGAGAAGATAGAAAGTTGGCTCAAGATATGGGGGTGAGACAGAGCTGTCGCCAAAGCCAATGCTCTGTACTTTATCGGTCACGGCACTCAGGTAGGGAACGAAAGTGCCTCAAAAGCAGTTGACCCGCAAAACCATGGAGATAGGAGCTCGGCACGCAGCGTATGTTTACCTGTTGTGTTTGTTTTTGCGTGTGCGCATTTGCAAGGACGACGATGTCGCTGGCAAAGCCTCCTCTCTCCGTGAGGTTGACAGAAAGGGCACGTGCTTTCGCGGCTTTTCAGAGGAGTTGACGCCACGATCGCCAACAGAATCCCTTCACCATCAGTAACCGTGTAGTACATGGTACACCGTACACCCTCGATTCGTCGTCATTGAACTGACAACTACCTTACCCCTCTCTGTACGTGCACGGTGCAACAAACCTTTTCAATCAAGCTTGCATGCGCGCACATGCATGAATGTAGCCAGGTCGCCAACAGAATGGACAAGCGCTACCGGACCGACGCTTCGTCGGATCATATCCCCTTTTTTCACTACGGGATGGGAGGATGATGGAGATTGGAGAGAAAGAGAGAGTTGCACCAGCGCACGCACGAGTACTGCAGCAATGGCACGCGCCGGCAATCAAATATCTTGGCTCTGGGACGACGCCACTCGCAGCGTGTCCAATGCCTCCGCGGCCGGCGAGGGATTGGGATTTGGGAGAGATTTCCGGCGATGAGCACCGAAAAGTAACATGGGCCCGGGACCCCAGGACATGCCCTACGAATCGCCAGCGACTAGAGGACGTGCGTGCACGCCATGTACGTACCTGATATGCATGCCTTGTTTCGTTGTCGCTTCATGCTGGGAAAGAAGGCGCACGCTGTAGTGGAGTGACTTGCGTGCTTGGCGTCACCGGTTGTCCGCTACCTCTCTGACTCTTAACCGGTATAAATTGCAACTCATCGCGGCGTGCTCTGCTGCGAATTGGTGGTAGTGGAGAGGCATCGAGGATGGAATAGTCTGAATACTGGGTCTTGCTACCTCAATATTTCATACTGATTTATTGCTTGTTGAAATAATTTCTGCCGGTGCTATGAAAATCGGCAGATATTTGGTTTGATAGAGCGCTGGGCCGCTGGCATAGGTGAAGATCAATCGCAATAGCCCTATATCCAGTTGAGCTCACATGAGAATACAGGACGAGGTGACCATTTGTCTTGTCTTTGATCAATAAAAGATTGTACTTGGTAGGGACTTTCTTGTTCATCCGTGGTGGTAGGGACTTTCTTGTTCATCCGTGGTCCAATAGAAATCGTTTGGTAGTTTGTAAATTCTCCATCTATAGGAGATCATTATGGGGCTGTTTGGCAACTGAGAAATAGAGGTTGAGATAAAGACTGGGAAGTGAGTTGGAAAATCTAAACTCTTCATTCATCTATCATATTACATCTCAACCCTTCATTCCCTGAAGATTCATTTCCCAATATCAATCCTAGGGATGAAAACGGTCTGAAACGATCGAAAAAATCCATTATCATTTCCTAACCATATTATTTAGTCGAAAACAAAATCGAAACCGATAACCTCGGAAATGAAAACGATATCGAAAATGTCGGGAGATCGAGAACGAAATTATCGGATTGAAAATATGTCGATATCGGTCGGGAACCGATAATTGGGATCAAAAATAACGAACTCCAATATAAATAATAAACTAACGTGGATATAACCTAAGTAATAAAGAATAAAAGTGAACCATCATAATAAGTGCAGCGGTGTCACTCATGTTGGGATTCGACTCTGTTTGGTAAGGGTTGCATGGAATGGGATGTTCATGCACATGGTAGCCAGTCAATCACGATGGAGGCAGTTGGCCAGTAATCACTATCATGACAAAATCACGGTGATTACTTCTATGCCAGTATTATTTTTCCACATAAGGAAGTTGGGCTTGTTGCTTGGGCTGGTTGGGTAAAGAAAAAAAGTCCGACGGTGCCTACTATAGTAATGAATACGGTATTTTTGACGAAAATTTCCGAGGTAATACGATATTCCGTCTATTTGATCGAAAATCCCCTCTATCGTTTTCATTTTCATTTCCGTTTAGTTTTTCCCATTTTCATTTTCGTTTTCAAATTTCCCATTTTCGTTTTCCCATTTCTTGTTTTCTCGGATACGATCGTCGGTAAATCGGGAATTTCCGTCATTGTTTTCACCCCTAATCAATCCCACCCCACATTTCCTAATTGCCAAGCATCACCTATGAGAATAAACGCCTCGCATGCTTACTAGACCTTAATTAGCGGCCTAACAAAGAGACATGCATAATCAGGATCTCTTGACTCAACCTCGATGATTTTCGTGTCTATCAAGCATCAGAGTCACGTATTGTCCTAACCTCGATGATTGTCGTGTCTATTAAGCATCAAAGTCACGTATTGTCAAGATTCAACCAAAACAGTGAATCCTTCAGCTACTTGTGCTCGGACGGCTGTCTGCACCACTCAGTTTCAACACCAGAGTATGATATTGGTGACCCATAGAAACGATCAATTTGTTGATCGTTTATACAGGGCAAAAAAACATGCTCTGGGCTTCACTTAGTACCAACGTACTAAATTAAAAAGTGATAGAAAATATGGTTGCTCAGGAAATAAGGAAGAGAGATAAAAATAGTGGTGTATTGGGAAAAGAAAAATGGGCAATAGAAGTGAGAATAACAAATAGTTTGACAAAAACGATGAGGCTGCAATGACAAGTAATTTGGAACGGATGTAGTATTTGTTGTGTCCACACATGTCTTTTCCTTATTGAACCTAAAGAAGAACTTAGAAATCCTTGATGGCTGAGTCAAGCGGTACCAGTTCTGTTTCGTTTTTAGACCACTATAGTCTAGTAAGAATTAAAACCTAAGTGTCGTCGAAGTTTAAGTCGAGTGAACTCTAGTTCTGTCTCTCGGTTAGACCACTAGGATTTTGTAGAGATTAAAACCTTAATGATCCTCGAATATGAGTCGGTAACCATCGGTTCTGTCCCTTAACTGTTAGACCGCGTGGACCTAAGAAAGGTTGGGATCAAAGAATTCCCAAGGATAAGTCAGGTTGCCCCAATTCTGTCTCTTTGTTTGACCGTCAGGATCTAGGAAAAATAGCCGACGAGCACTTGAATAAAAATCAAGAGTGATCCCAACTTCCATCTTTATTTGAATACAAAATGTGGCAAAGAGGAAGTCAAGAGTTCCCAATCCTAAGGCAGTGCTCAAGCACCACCTTGATGGTATCTGTGGAACAATAGTACGCGGCATCTCCAATAAATAAGGCGAGGGCACCCTAACCAATAAATACGTAGATGAATATCCCAAAATCAATGAATATCAGAGATGAATATCCTGAATAATCAGTAAATAAGATAATCAAAGATGAATATCTTGAATGATAAACAATTCCAAAGATGAATATCCCCATCACCAAGAACTGACAGAAGTCAATATCTAGAAGTAGAATATCCATATCCAGGAAGATCAATATCCATAAATCCAATATATAGAAGTCCAGAAGGCCGTTATTTAGAAATACAAAAGATGAGTATAATCCAGATGTTCAAATATCAGGAGATTGATTATATCTTGAATCATGTGCATGAATCTTCTATTTAATATACTAAAAGGAAAAAAAACTCCACTGCGATTGATGATTAGAAAAAAGGAATAATAAAGATGACCCTCCACTACAATGAGTAGAAAAAAAGAAAAAACTAGAAATTCTCAAAAAAAAGAAGAAGCAAAACATAGCCCTTAAAATAATCCCAGATGGAAATCTTAGCCCTTAATTGACCAACCCTCCGACGCAAGCCGTCATACCTAGGTCATCCCCCACGCTAGAAGCAACCTCGCCTCTGAGTCTATGACACGCCCGATCTCGTTCATCGCCCAATCTGTGGTGGAGATCTATATCTGCTTTATGATTTGTACATGACAATGGTAACAGATGCAGGGACGATGACGAGAAGTCGAGAACAATGCCATCCAGCATTCATCGATCAAATCAACCCCATAATTGATGATTCAGCGCGACAACATTATGCGGCAGCCTGACATTCTGAATCACGAACTAGCAGCGTGTCCTGGAATGTGGTATCACGGCATCACTGATGGGCAAGGCGGGGATCAAAACCTTGCTCGTGCGTCGCTGCACGTTATCATCAGCGAGAGCTTTGATCTGTAGAACGGCATCTCCGCTGGACTGCCGCACAAGCAGCGTATTTGTGCGTATATGCAGGCATGTGTTCTCTTCCTCCGTCATCTAAGGCCATGTTTGGAATGGAGAATTTCTTTTCCATTCTTGCAGGAATTGAACTGTTTTCTGTGAAATTCTTGTAAAATTCTTGTGAAATTCCTACATTCCAAACGAGGCTTAAAGTATATTTTCATTCGTTGTTCTCATGTATGCTTACATACCTGAGTATCTCCTATCATTCCATATAAATTTGAACAAAGCAAGGAAGCACCAATTAGTATAATAGCAGCAGAATATTCCATATGCTGTTGAATCTTAGCTCCGTTTATGCACGATTAATTTGAGAACGTAGAGACCGGCAGTAAATTGTACTATTTTTATGCGTGCATGCCTGTGCCTCTAATGAACGCAGAGATAGAAATTAAAAACAAGTAAAGATGTATATGGCTTCCAGTCAAGTTTGTTACTTTGCTTTACTGTAATAAATGTAAAAAAAATTTGATATTGAGAGCAACTCCAACAGGCTAGCTAAAACAAGTTTTTTTTTCTTCTAAATATAGCTAGCATTATTGAAAATAACTTTCCAACAGCCTATACAAATCCATCTCAAAAATAGCTAACTCTTAATACCACCTTTCTAGCTAGCTATATTTGGCTAGGACCCTCACTCTCTATTTCTTCTTCCCGCGGGCCCGTGGTAGTTTGGAGAGTCTGTGGTTTACTCTAATTTTTTTAGATGTTTTTTATTTTAGAGACTAGCTAAAAACAAAGAATTTGGAATACATTTTACCTAACCTCTTGGAGTTGCTCTGAGGGAGTAATTGCTTCCTATATATAGAAAAAAAATAATGATTAAGGATTTAAAGTTTAGGATTTAGGAAGCCTGAATATACCGTTGACATTAACTTTTAGCTTAACTAAAAAAATTAACTTTTAGTATTATACTAGAAAAAAGGGAACCTGAAACTGACGATGCCACATTTATAGTCAACAACCATGGCGTGATTAAATTGTTTAGAGTTTTAGCGCTTAAATATCAGCTGAAACTAGGCTCCAAAATGGATTTTACTCTGATCGCACAAGTGATTCTAGGTAGGTAAAAATCGCGACAGAATTATTTTTGGCTCCCCTTTATGGCTCCTTTGGAATAAAGTAATTTTGGAGGAAAATGGAGGAATTGAATTCTAAGGAGAAAATTCTACATGCACCCTTTGGATTGTGGGATTGCTTCAATGGAATCTTGGAGGAAAATGGAGGAATTCTAGCATTAGCTTTATCCATGTTTTCAATTCCTTTGAAAGTTCCAATGCATTCTCTTTCTTTCTCTCTCCTTATTCTCACATGTTAACCAACATCTAACTCTAAATTCCTGTGGTTTTTCATGTGGACCATCCAAATGCCTCATGTGAATAATTCTTGCGTTTTCGCATTCCATATATAGGATTCAACCTGTGCAACTCCAATCCTACTTTTTTTTTTCTTTTTCAGATTTCTACGTTTTCAAAATCATGCGTTTCAGAGGGGGCCTTAACCTTCAACATCAAAATTTGTGCCGAAAGATATATTGCCAATTTTGCCTCCATCAATGACTTCTTTAGGAAACTAATACATTTTTAGTTAGCCTGTTGAGTCTTATTCTGCCACAATTCAATATGAAGATTACAAATGGAGTACTCCGTATAACACTAGCCCATTGCGTGGCATATGCATATAGATGCACGTCCGTGCATGCCGTGGAGATGATGATCCTCGTGACTTTGTTCATGCAAAACAAAAATATAGAATGAGTTAGCTAGTTAGCATAACCGGAGGCTAAATATAATAATGCAAGAATCGGAAGTTCAAATTCTTGAGGCTGTTTGAATGCCCGCCATCGACTGCCGCGTCACACTCTTTTCCGACGCCATTCCCACCCCAAAGCAAGGACGAGCAGAAAACTGTGGCAACCGAAGCTTTTGCAGCATCCAAGCAAATAAATGAAATCACGCCTCTTGTCTGGGATCCAAACGTGCCTCTTGTCAAATTGTGTTACTAAATACGTTAGGGAATAAAGAAAGAAAGGTATCTTCCCTGTCATCCTGCGAATGTGAGGTTCTGGATTCTCTTGATATCTCAGAAGTTAGTACTCCCTCCATCCCTTTATATAAGGAATTAAGGGATTCAAAAGACAAAATAGCAGGAGTGGTAAAATACCAACATGCCCTCAGTAAAGTGGAATCTTGACCAGATGAACTTACTTCTCCATGTGCTCATTTATTGCAAGCAAGTGGATGAAAGAATAAACAATACATGCCAATTTTCACACTTTCACTGTCCGGCCACACATTGGATGGCATCAAACCAAATTACAGGCTGAAAATTACAAAGTCACCTGTGGGAAACTCACTGGCGCCAAGCTCAAACCATCCCAAAATACAAATTGGAAGCCACCTATATAAACAGCCATGCTCATTCCCAAACTGAAACAAAAACACAACTTTGAAGCTGCAGCTTGGCACCATGGTTGTGGACCTAAACTTACCACCAGAAGATGAAGGAGGTGGTGACCAGCTGCTACAGGATGCTGCTGACCTCCTCCTGCAACAACCTCCTGCTGCCCATGTGTTGGGTGACCACCTCCTGCAAGAAGCTGATGCCGGCCAAGTGGAGGAGGAAGATGTACATGCTCCAGACTGGTTCGACCTCAACATGGAGCCGTATGAGCCAGGTAACAAATGCTTTTGATCAGGCCACTTTTACATATTCTACCAAAATCGTAATGATGAAAAGAGAGTGTAGATTTTACCGTACTAATTTCGTTCATGCTTCTTCCATGTACTCCGTACTCCAGATCCTCATGCTTTTGCACAAAATACTCAGCAGCAGTACACCATTTGTTTGACCTTAACCTGGAGGCTTTTGATTCAGGTAATGATTCAACCTTTGCAATGTGTATAAAAGCATCATTACATTACTAATACTACTAACTGGCAGAAACACTTCCACGCATTTGACCCACAAACATCAATAATATGGGCATTTCAGACCCAAAACATCACTAACCCTTTAGCCAGCAAAATACGACTAGCTTCCAGCAACAATTACACACATTTCACCACCACTAGCATATGACTATGGGGGTGTTCGTTTCCTCCCCTCTAAATTTTAGACCTCTAAAATGAAAGAGAATCTTATCATTTAAGAGCATTAAATAAAAATTTAATGACAAAACCTTTTTAACAGATGAATGCCTATTTCGAGACGAATCTAATGAGCCTAATTAATCTATGTTTTGCTATAGTGATGCTACAGTAACAATCATCTAATCATGGCTTAATTACCCTCATTAGATTCGTCTCGCGAATTAGACCCGGGGTTCTGCAGTTAGTTTTGTAATTAAACTTTATTTAATACTTCTAAATATCAAGATTCTCTTTGATGTGACCCCTCTAAAATTTAGACCCCTGGAAACGAACACCACCTATATCCACTAAGGGTCAGGAGGAAGTCAAAAGTACCAAGATTGGTCATGCAAAATCATTTACCAATTCTCCGTGCACCAATTGTTTTCCGCACAGTCACCCAACCATCCCCATCGACGGCCGCTTGAGTAGCCACCGGGTCTTTCACTCTACCATCTCCTTCAACGAGAGGGACCTCTTGTTCGCTGCAGACTGCTCATCGCAAAGAAAAAACAAAAATTTTGTAAACCACTGATATACATCACAAACACAAAAGGGATCTGATTGTCTGATGCACCAGTGGCTACCTTTTGCCGGTTCGACGATCTGATGCGGCGGAGGGATTGCCTCCTGCGGCAGAGGATCCACAGGAGGAACCACAAGGGCCATCAACTCCTCGTCCACGGATGGAATCAGAAAATCAAAGTCAGCTTCATCGTCGGAGTCGAAGTACGTCCCGTGCTTGTAATCTGGGTACATGTCCTGAAGCTGAGCCGTCTGTTCCTGCTGCCACGCCTCCTCTTTCTCGAGCCACTCGCTGAAACTCCGAACTCTTTTTCTTCCACAGTCACTTCCGCAGCCGCCGCTGTCCTTCCGCTCCTCCTTGCTCGATTGGTCCATGGAGGCACCCTTCTGCAAGGGCGAGCCGGGAGAGGCCCACGGCGTGGTGGAGCGCTCCATGGAGCCTCCTTTCTCCAACATCGAGCTAGGAGAGGCGGCCGCCTGAGGGAGACGAATGGCGCTGGTCTTCTCCAAATCCGTCTTCGACGCAGGATAACCAAGCGCGCTGGTCTTCTCCATGCCCCCGCCCTTCCCCTATAACGCCGAATCGCGGTACGACGGCACCTCCGGGAGGCCACACGCAGCGGCGAGCTCCCTCTCCGTCGATCCAGATGCGGGACTGCCGGCCTTCTCCATGGCCGACCTTGTGCGAATCAGCCGCGGCAAGCTGCTGCTACCGGCGCAGGGGAGGGCGAGAGAGCTGCTAGCGGCGGCGCTGGTGAGGGCGAGCGAGCGGTGGCGCAAGGGCGGGCGTGCGGCGGTGCGGTGGCGAGGGGATAAGCTTTTCCCCTGCGCGTGCGAGTCGATAGAGAGAGAGAGAGAGAGAGAGAGAGAGAGAGAGAGAGAGAGGCTGGGCCAGTGCGGCTGTGCGTGCGACTCGCCTGGTTGGGTCAGAAACGCGTGAGGCCCACTCTTGATCTCTTATAAAAAGAGACATCTGAGAAAGCCTCCGATCCCTTATAAAAAGGTACGGAGGGAGTAGAATCTATCCTGGAGATTGGAGCGTGACGCTGAGCCATTTGCTTTGCCAGCCGGCAGCGCGTGCAGCGTGCATACTGAGAAAATCCTCCATTTCTTGTGGCAGTGTGGCTGACAAAGAAGACAGGATCCGTCGCGATCGAGATCTAGTGCCTCTGTCCCTCCGAGGAATCTTCGTTGAGTTGAAGATCGGTCCCCTTGTGGTAAAGGTTTTGACTTATCTTCACGTGTGTGCGTTCGTCATTTACAAACTTTTTTCTTTTGCAAGGGAGGACTTGACGAACTTAATTGATGGTACTAATGTCGACACGGCTACCAAAACTTTTTCCAGGATACTCCACTGTGCAAGAGTATAGTTAACAAGCTTTTAGCAAAAGAAGTAGGAAAGTGTCACAGAGAAAACATTAAAAATCTGTGAACAACAATAAAAGAAATATTTCAAATCAAACAGAAGGTCAATTTAACACGTTGCTTCTGATTCAGCGTAACACACAGCCAGTAGGTCAAAAGAAGAAAAGCAGCCACCGCTATCTAGAAGGGACCAATAATTGTGAAACAAGGTTCCAATCCATCAGCAATCGGCCACAGTGATGCATGACGTATCATATAGTATGATGCTTAGAAACCTTCTAGCGGTGACTAGATGAGTTCACTAAAAAGTTGTAATTTGGTTTTGGTTCATATAATATACAATATGGTTAACCTAAACAGCCGTCAATTTTCTCTTAAGACATGATGCGTTGACAGACACATGGCACCGTATATATGATGATGCCGCCCGTGCCAGTTAAGCAGCAGGACGACAGACCTGTCTGTCAATACGATGAAAAAAAAAATTAACGAGTGATATATCATCACCCTCTACTAGGTTTTTAACTTTTGCTTTTTCATACCACTTAATCTCCTCATCCTTAATAAAAAAGCTAGTCTTCTTTTAGAGAATGTTTCATATTTATCTCATTGTGAGATAAATTGGTTGACTCAGATTTTTCATCAATTGCATCAATCATTGATACAAGCTCTTTCTGTTTTCTTTTGTTTTTTAGCATGAGCTATGTTTGGCCCAACCTCGTAGATATTGCCGTAGGTATCTTTACATGGATATTGGCATAGGTGTTCTTGTAGATATTGGCCTAACCTCGTAGAGATTCAACTAAAGTCACCATTAAATAAATTTGACCATTTAGTGGCAAAGTGGAAGTTATTTAATTTCACGACTCTCAAGCCACGATCACTGCAAACTATGACTTTATAATGTATAAGCAAATTTGCGTGGAAACTTCTTATTTACGTTCACAATGGCATTTCCACAATTGATACACAACGGAAGCTAGGAAGAAAACATGCCATATCATGGAGTATGATGCTTAGAAACTTTCTAGCTGTGAGTTCAGACCAAAAAGTTGTAATTTTGTTTTGGTCCATATAACATGATGAACCTAAACAGACGTCAATTTTCTCAAGCCATGATGCGTTTACAGGCACATGGCACCGCGTATTGACGGCAATGGCAGCAGGACTACGGAGCCGTCAATACGATGGCGACGATCGCTGGCACGAGTCTAAAGCTTCCCATTATCTGTCGAAAAAAATAAGGTTCCCATTAGCTTTGAAGCTTCGATTGCCAAATCTGAAAGCTGAGTCGCCGGGGTGTCGCTGTCACTTCGAGGGAAACAGATAACCTAGCTCGAATCAAAGAACAATTGTATATCAACCCAACTCGCCACCAGATGAATATCTTCTGCTAACTGTCTTCTCGAAACGCTTTCTGCGCATCCATGGCCACTAAATCGTCACGTCTCAACCGGGGGACTCTCATCATCAGTCATTATTAGTTTCGCAAAATAGTACAGGCACCCACGTTCTCTTGGAAAGCAGCCACTGCTGCTGCTGATGGCGATTGCACATGACTATTGAAACCTTAGGTTACCGTAGCTAGTTGTCCGTAGCAACAATACGTCACCCCTGATCTCACCATGAGACAAAGCCCGCTCAAGTGTGGAACTCGCCGTCCCGCACCTTTTCTCCACTCGCTACGCTATATATATATATATCTCTCGCCACCACCCTTTGGAGGATCAAAACTACTCATCCACACACAGCTAAAACATCTTGAAGCTCACCACACTCTCTTTATTACTTGCATACTACAAAACACATCCGAAGATAAGATGGATATTTCAATTGGTTCAGTGTTCACTGCCCTTTTAGTTGTTCTTGTCTCGGCACTGGTGATCCGAGCACTGGTGCTTCTGGTATGGAGGCCCTACTCCATCACCAAGTGGTTCAGGGGCCAAGGCGTCGGTGGGCCAGGATACAAGTTCTTCGTCGGATCCATGCCGGAGATGAAGCAGATGAAAGACGCCGGGAGCAAGACCGTCCTCGACGCCAGCTCCCACGAGTTCATCTCCATCGTGCAGCCGCAGTTCCAAAAATGGGTCGCCGAATATGGTGCTCGTTCTAGTTATATATATATAGCACTTATGTAATTTGCTCCAAATTAATTCTTTCAGAAATTAATGTTGAAGCCAAGATGTTTTGCATCGACTGCAGGGAAGACGTTTTTGTACTGGTTCGGGACAGTTCCGACGATCTGCGTCGCGGACATAGACCTGGTGAAGCAGGTGCTTGCGGAACGAACGGGTCTGTTCCCCAAGAACTACATGAACGCCAACCTGGAGGCGCTCCTGGGCAAGGGCCTCGTCCTCACCAACGGCGACGACTGGAAGAGGCACCGCAAGGTTGTGCACCCGGCCTTCAACCTGGAGAAGCTCAAGGTCTGGAAAAGCATCTCAAATTCTCAATCAATCATTACATAGCTTTTGTTTCTTTTTCTTTGACGATCGATTTGGTTCCATATTTCGCTCATCGTTATAATTTTGTCCCGCGTGTCATGTATATATAGGGGATGTCTGTGGTCATGGCGGACCTGGCTCAGCAGATGATGCAGCAGTGGCAATCTCAGATAGAGAAGGGCAGCAACCACGAGGCTGAAATCGAGATGAGCAGCGAGTTTGGGGAGCTAACGTCCGACGTGATCGCGCACACGGCCTTCGGAAGCAGCTTCATGGAGGGGAAAGAGGTGTTCGCCGCGCAGAAGGAGCTCCAAGAGATCACATTCTCGACATCACTGAACATCCCGGCTCCCGGACATCTAAGGTAGTATCTGTCGACTCAAACTTCTGGTAGGAAAAAGAAGGGAACTCAAATCAAATCTGAAGAGAAAAAAGTTGTACTAATTCTGACTTTGCCTTATATTAATTATTACTCACGTGCATGAAGGGATTTGAAGCTGCCAACCCGAAGCAGCCAACACGTTAAGAAGCTGGAGGACAAGGTTCGGAACATGCTGATGCGGATCATCGAAGGGCGGCTTGCGGAGAAGGACGCGAAAGGCTACGGCAGCGACCTGCTGGGGCTGATGCTGGAGGCGCGCGCGCAGGAGCAGGACGGGCACCAGATGCTGAGCACCCAGGAGATCGTGGACGAGTGCAAGACCTTCTTCTTCGCGGGGCAGGACACGACCTCGCACCTCCTCACCTGGACCATGTTCCTCCTGAGCCGGTACCCCGAGTGGCAGGAGAAGCTGAGGGAGGAGGTGATCAGGGAGTGCGGCAACGCCGTGCCGAACCCGGACATGGTCAGCAAGCTCAAACTGGTAATAATTCTTCCTTTGTAATAATAATTAAACCTCAAAAAAGGAGGAAATTTACTATATCCTCTCATGCTGTCGATTTGTTTATTAATTAGCTCTCTCATATCCAAAATAAAAAAATAAAAAAAAATCATAATCAGGTGAACATGGTTCTTCTTGAATCATTGAGGCTGTACAGCCCGGTTGTGTCCATCAAACGGTGTGCCGGCTCGGACATCAAGCTCGGCAACATAAGCGTGCCCAAGGGGACAATGCTATCCATACCGATCGCCCTGCTGCACAGGGACAAGGAGGTCTGGGGCCAAGACGCCGACCAGTTCAAGCCGGAGAGGTTCGAGCACGGCGTGTCGAAAGCCGCCGGGAACCACCCCAACGCCATGCTGGCCTTCTCTCAGGGGCCCAGGGCCTGCATCGGCCAGAACTTTGCGATGCTCGAGGCGCGGATCGGCCTCGCCATGATCCTCCAGAGGTTCACCTTCACGCTGTCGCCCAAGTACGTTCACTCGCCCAAGGAAGCCATCACCTTGATGCCCAGGCTCGGGCTTCCCATGATCCTGAGGAACGTTCACTAGTGAGATACTACATGGACAGCTCTGCTGGAGTATGTTATAGTATTGCTTTTAGGAACGGTTGTAATAACAGTAAAAGGACGCTTGTTTTCAATAAATACCTGCTGTGTACTATCTAGAGTTTGTTTTTTCAGTCTGTTATGGAGAGTGAGCGCACATTCAGCATCGCGCGCGCGTCTGTAGCTGAGTTGAGCGCGTCATCATGGCCGGATCCTTGGTGACCACGGACCACTTGGTCCATGCCGCGCGCGCGTAAGAGTAGGGCCCGTATGGCCAGTTAGTTGCTTTGTAAGCTATTTAAGTCCAAGCAATACAGAAAATGCAGCACGTGCTTACACTGCACCAAAATCCACCATTAATTGCTGACGCTGGAAGAGCTTAATCCCGGCGATTTGTTGACATTTTTGTCTGCTATGTTTTTCAGTTCATTGTCATTTTATAATAACGAACCGATGGACTCGCAACTTTATCGAATAAATTGAGTAATGAAGGAAAGCAAGACCAGTAGAACACGAAACAGATGGCATTTCCTAGTTTTCACCCGAGCACCTCTTTTCTCGCTTGGCCAAGATCACACGGTTATCAAGGAGCTACTAACCCAAGGAACCAAACTTTAACTCAATGCGGAAGCAAAAAACGAAAAACTGAAAAAAAAAATTCACTCTAAAAGACTATTCTAGCTATAATTGGTTACCTGCAAATGGATTAGTTAATTGATATTAATTAATTTACCAGTAAGGCATGATAGAGAGGGAGAAGACGACCTAGTACAGGAACTCCCAAACAAAATAAAGAGCTAACTGAAGCGAGAGTAAATCGGTATATTAGAAATGTTCATCTACTGTTCCCAAAACACTGTTCATCTACTGAAATCTACAGAGTCTAGGTGCATGATGCAAAATAATAGAAAATACTGCTTGTAGTGACAGAATATTTAGAATAAAAAATAACAGCTGGATAGCTAGCAAGGACTAATAATGTGCAAAAATATTACTTGAAATACAAATGGAAAATGCTTGTATGCTGCCGCTGGAACTGTACAAAGTACTTGATAAATAAAAGGGCTAGCATTCTGTATACTACTTAACTGAACCTGCAGGCAACAATAAATCTGATTGCTAGAAAAGATTATGCAAAGCTCAACTAACAGAGGCTATCAGGAATAAGTAATCTATCCAGCACCAGGCCGAGTAGTATGTGAGATCAAGCAAATGGAATGAAAAGTTAAGAACAAAAGCTAAGTGACCATGCACTGCAACAGAGCAAAAAAGATCGAGTGGCTACAGGACAGGAGCAATGATTAATCTAACAAAAAAACATTCAGTATGGTGCTCGACTTACACATCCACCATTAAAGCAAGGATCAGACAAGGACTTTTTTTTGTCCCACATCAGTTCAATCTGGAACAAGTCCTTACTGCGGGTGCATATCAGGTGCAAATGCACCAAAATGTGAAAATTTTCAATTTGGGACGTTGGATCCTGCATCTACGGTCAATATTTATACATCTATAGGTCCAAAAGTCTAAGACTTCAGAAAATTGAAGGGAGAATCTGCATATTTACCAAAACATGCAGAGGCCATGTGCAAAGTTCAGTTGCTTCTCAACCATGGATCCACGATCCAACGGTTCATGTTGAAAATTTTCACATTTCCAATTTTTGATGCATTTGCACCTGATATGCACCCCCTTACTGCTGTGAGCAATGACACTATCACGCCATTGAAACCTGATGAGATTCCCAGCCTACAAAATTGGTTTCTCCATTGAAACAGAGTAAAGCAGAGGCATGACAAGCTAGATCGGAGAGAAGAAATCCCATCTCGATTACCCGATTACCCTTGGGAAACAAAATTGGGATTCTCTATTGAAACCTGATGAGACTCAGCCTACAATTCCAGAGAACGCCGCCCTCCCACCCTCATTTGGCTAGAACACAAGAATTTCTTAGCACAACAACAGAAATGTCCTGTAGCGACGATTCAAAATGACCTGTAGCGACACACTACACCAACCGTCGCTACGCTACTGTCGCTAGAAATCACAAGTTTGTAGCGACGGTTGCTGCCGTCAACCGCCGCTACAAATCGATTTGTAACGACGGTTGCTGCCATCACCCGTCGCTATTACTTATTTTCCAAAAAAAAAAAAGCCTGGATTACAGCTCTTCAGTCTAGCTTTGTTCTAGCTGAGAAAGCATCCACAAATGCGTAACAGCGAGACAATTTTATTGCAATATGAGTTCAGTACATCATAGTATCGAACAAGAAAAACGAAGAAGCAAGATGAGGGGGGCTGAGCCGTCGCCGCCACCGCCCTTGCCAGGAGGAGCAGAAATCCGCCGCCATGGGAGCCGCTCCACTCTGCGCTGCCTCACGTCGGGGTGGTCGAGGCGGATCTGGGCCTGGTGCTTGCGGATCCGGCGTGGTTCTTTGTAGTCAGCACCTGCACAGGAAGAACCAAACGAAAGAATGATTCAAACAACCAAATATACCATCTCCTCTTTCGTGAAACGAACGAATGAACGACAAACAAAATCCCCAAAGAAATCGACACTTACCTGTATGTCATGTTGCTGTCACTACTAGCCTCTTCCACTTGTATCTCATCACCGGATCTCCTTGCAAAAAAAATAAAATAAAAAAATAGAAAACCAAAACCTCAATCGAAGAGAATCCAACACAGATGGAACTCACGCGGGTTAAAAAAACGAATCACGCACGCACACACCTGCTGGATCCACGCGAGTTAAGAAAAATCTGGAACGGAGAGGCTGGATCCGCGTAGGCTGAAGACGAATCACAGCAGGGTGGATCGAGAGGACGTGCTGCTGCTGCTGCTCGCGGACGTCGTCTTTGCGTGAATCCGGCTCCTGCTGCTCGCGGACGTCTTCTTCGGGTGAAGGAGGGGGCCGTGCTTGAGAGAAGAGGGGGCCCGCCATGCTTGAGAGAGGAGGGGGCTCTGCCTCCTCGCCGTCGCGTCCTCGAGGTAGCAGCCGCCGCGCCTGCCGGAGTGGATGGAGAGGACGTGCTGCCGAGCTCGCTCATCCGAGCAGGAAGCGGACGCCGGATTCCGGGGCAAGCCGCCGCTCCGCCACGGGCGGACGGGCCTAAGGCGAGAGAGAGAGAGAGAGAGAGGCAGGCTGCCGGTGAGTAGATACGGTTTGGGGGGAAGGGGATCGAGCTGCGAAAATAAAATAGGCCGCGGGGAATTGTAGCGGCGGTTGCTGCTATTACCCGCCGCTATAAATTGATTAAATAGTTGCGGGTGGTAGCAGCTATCGTCGTTACAAATAAGTATATTTGTGGCGACGGTTCCTGCTACGATCCGTTGTTACAAATGATTTATAGCAGCGGATGATGGCAGCAATCGCCGCTACAAATCATTTTTAGCGACGATTTATTTGTACAGTACCCCTTCCACTACTGTAGCGACGGTTCACTTTCAAAACCGTCGCTACGGGATTTTGGAGACTGTCGTTATAAGAGGCTTTTGTTGTAGTGTAGGATTTCCCTCAACAATTGGTGTCTCTCTCTTCTCTTTTCCCCAGTCTAGATCCAAAAGCAAAAAGGAGCGGCAGAGAAGGGGCAGCACGCCACCCTTTTTCACTCTATTTTCTTTCCCAAAATACACTTGAGACACAACACAATCAAACCTACTTCTAATGGCATTTTCCTCTGATATTTCTTCGTCACCCAAACACAATCATACCCTTCACAACTTCACTTCGTCTCGACACAATGAAGCCACCGTCATCGGTTTTGAGGCGAAATCATCTTGCACGCTTATCAAAGCGTGGCTTATGTCGCTTGCTTACTCCTTCAGCAATTCTTCCGATGTCAATGTGTGTCTCCTCGTCTCGCGATCCTAACCGTTGACAAGTCTCTCCTGGTCACACACCTCGGGCTCCCATATCACTTGCAACGGCATCCCACTCATTTTGCCTTGGTCAATGCGCATTCTTCATCGCTCTCTACGTGTACGGTGTGGATCACCCTTGCCATCATCAGACAACCAGATCATCCGGCCCCAAGACTCCAGCTTGGTCCTGATCCTCTCGCCATTGAACGCTTTTTGATTCTATTGACCTACACATCACAAGCTAAAAAAAAAGATTTTCTCCTTCTACAACAATCTCAACACTTTCACTAACTCCGGGTAGTCACTAATGACAATCATATATACACTAATCGAGCTTATACGATCCAAAAAGCCCCGCAATTCAACTCAAATTCCAACTAACCACGTCAATGACTCGTCACTTCAGAATGAATAAAGGCACAACCTCAACATGGTTTCTCAAGTAACAACTTTGTTAACTGATTGATTACGTTTAGAGCTACACATAAGGAAGCTGAGCTTGTCTCCGTTGGCTAGGTGGTGGAGGTTGTTGGTATTGCACCCCTAGCCAACCAGGTTCAAGACCCCATACTCTCAAATTTGGGTGCCTATTTGGTCGCTATTTCTTCTTGAGGAGTTTTACTGTCCAAAATAATAGTCATTAGTTTGATCCAACGGTGTAGATTTAATCTTGCAAAACCACTACTAATGGCCATTAGTAGGGGTAATATGGACACAAATGGTAGGCTTGTAATAAATTATTTTATTTTTATAAGTAAAATTAAATTATCGTGCTGATTAACATTTGTTGTTCATTAATCCACTTCCTTATTATTAAGAACTATCCTGTAGGCTAGGTTAGGGTTCTTCTCTTTCCCATCTGTGCCGCCGAAGAGGTCATCGAGTGCATCACCTCCGACAGCCGCGTCGAGGACCCCACGAATGCCGCCGTCGCGGAGCATGGCAAGGGCGCCGTTCTCGCCGCGGTGCACAAGATCCAGGACTGCCACCACGCGGAGCGCAAGGTGGATCGCAGCCTCCTCGAGGTCCACCATGTGTTCCTCGACAAAACATGGCCGTCATGGTGGAGATGCAGGGGGAGAAGCTCGACGACATCGAGAGCCACGTTGCCAACGACTCTCACTACGTACAGGGCGCCAGCTCTGGGGAAGGCCAAGGAGTACCAGCGCAGCAGCCGCATTTGCCTCTGCATCGGCATCATCATTCCTCTGCTCCTCATCCTGCTCGTCATTGTGCCCAATTGCCATCGCCACCAGCCTCAAGAAGTCGTAGGCAAGCGTTGTGAATTGTGATTGGATTTGATTTCGATTCCTTGGGTCGGGTGGGATTCGAGTGATCTGAAACTGCGTTTTTGTCTCATGTTGTTTGATTTCGTACTCCTTAGTTGCAGTCGCATGTTTATGTATCGATCAGGGCTCACCTGATGAAAATAACGTTAATTGCAATTCCTACCAACGATCCTGTGTATGATATGAGACATGGTGCAATTTAGCTGATCTAATATTAGGAGTTTACCATCTGCGTGATGATGAAATGGTTGGATTCGTCCCAAAAATGTCTGACTGTGTGTCAATTGCATTACTTTCGCAAAAAAAAAAACTGCATTAAAAGTAGCTAAAACGTTGAAGTTAATTGCTATCAATCGCAGTCCTGTACTTTGTTGATGAGGATATTACACAGGTTTGGGAAACTTTTCAAATCAATTCTTATGATTTTGTACAATCTACATTGGCTGTGATTGCATGAGCAACCGAAGTGTATGCAATGCAGTAACTGAATTATTCCTGTACAGAAAACTGCTGCGTTGGTAGTGGAGATGAGAATTTTTTTAATAATAATCGAATTTTTAAAATAATTTTTATTACTAACCGTTCGTTTTCAGATTTGGTAAAACTAGTATGCCTGTCGCCTCCTCCTTGGACGATTAGGATTTATCGCCTTTTAGCTGGGCGATTAGGACCTTGTCGCCTATCGGGAGGGCGATAGGAAGGCAGCGTCGCGCCTTGGGTCCCACAAAAGCTGTCACGAGGTCTTGTCGCCCGCCCATCAGGCGACGGAATGCAAGTCGCCCCTGCAGTGGGCGATAGGAACAAAACTCTGGTCATGGGGCCCACCTGTGTTTAGCTCTCCACTTTTTGATTTTTTTTTCCCGTACATTGTCCATTCCCACACGCTAGAGAACATCATTTGAAGTGGAGACCGCCTGTATCAATGCACTGCATTGTATAAAGATCAGGATATCTGATCACATGAAATTTTACGGCCATTGACCCGCCTTAAATTTCTCACATGTTGTACAGGAGACTAATAATTCTCATATAAAGTTTTCGGGTCCTCTAGTCTTCACAATTTGTGGGAATCTGTCTATAAATATACCTATAACCCATATTAGTATGTATCTCACGCATCTTGCAACCCTAGCAAAATTGTTGTTATATTCAACGCGATCTGGACAGCTTATTATCTGCTGGAGGCTCAAACTAATATAAACCCTCTGTGTGTCCTAGATTGATCTCGGACAACTTGTTGCACCCATAATCCAAATATTTGCCGATCAATGATGCATTTTACGTATGTGCAAAAAATATCTAGTACATTCGGAGGCACTGTTTTTTTTATGTGCTGTCCAAAGCGAGTACACAAGCCTAAATATTATTTAAAATAGTTTTATCATTAACAATGATTAAAAATTGCAAAACAGATCTATGTGTAGTTTTTCTTGCTTCTTAAACATTTCTTTTTTCAACTCATAGGGATTAGACATGAAATATTTTGTGAACAAATTTGAGCAATGAAAATATCGGTGCACATAGCATGCCAGGATATTTGCCAGCCATAGTTTAACAGGAACATATGCATCGCTCCTTGTGGTTCCCGGCAGGGTGCTATATTTTACGTTCGTAGACTGGCTTTTGACAAAATATCACTTCTCCTCTCGGTTGCATTGCAGGGAGATGTTGGCTGGATCATTGGCGGACTTCGACAAGCGATCGAGATGGATCCACAGCCGAGGCAATGTACGACCTCTAACCTCTGCATTGTGAATGTCGTTAGGCTGCTGCAATTTGCGTCCTGCTCTGTTTTTCCTGAAACCTCATTATATCGCCGGTAACAAAAACATCTATCTGCTGCTACGCCATTGTCGCAGATCTTTGGCAGAGGGGCCTGTCCTTGTACTACCTTGACAGGTGCGTTAACGTGATTTGATGGATGATTATCCTGAAGTTGGAATGAAAAACTCTATTAATGCGTCCGTTATCTGAACAAAATATAGGTGTTTGAAGAAGGTGCAGAGCAGTTCGGCTGGATGTTGCGGCGAAACCCGATGAACATGAGGAGTCCATATGGTGCTTTCTGTTGTGAGGCTCGCGCTGTATGGTGTAGAGGAAGCTAGGAAACCGATTCTTGGAGGCAAGTTGTTAGGGGTGCCACTCTTGAGTGCAAACATGCATTTTAAAGTCTGAAAACATCACCTAATTTGATGTGCATTTACATTTCTTAGGTTGGTTTGGACTCAAGACCTGTTATGCGTGTGATGCTTACGCATTGTTTTCAAGTGGTGGCGACCCCGAAAAGGTTGCTGTTGTTGAAGCTTATATATGCAGCTGTGTTCCTAAAGTAAAGGTTGATCAATTTATTTTCTCGATTTCTTTGGCTTCAGTTGTTTCAAACTTTTCAAGGGCTCTCGGTGGTGATGATCTTCTATTCGTCATATATGCAGGACTTTACTACGAAATCTCAGGTACTGAAACACAGACACCACCATTTGTATTGCACTATTGCAGCAATTCTTCTAGCTATGCAGAGTGGAATGTATGTATGAATTTCGTATGATCTAAGCAGAATATATAATTTCTTGCGGGGATATCTCTCATGAAAAGAGCTGCATTTATTTCGAAAAAAAGAAATGTTAAGAACAAATTTTTGTACCATTAAATTTACGTTCTCTCATGAAAGAAAAGCCGCATTTAACAAAAAATCAGAAATTCTCGTATTTATGATATAACCAAGTTCTCACTAGCTGGTAGCTTCACTTGATGGGGAACAGAAAAACTCAGATATGGCAAAATCGCACATTGTTACAGCCTGCAAGTCACCCTATGGATCAAGGTTTTTTTCCTTACCTCCTTTCTGCTGTTTACCCCATGCCAGAGTCTACACGCTAACATCTATCGAATTCTCTGTTTAGGTCTGGTGATTACATTGGCATCCCTTGCATTTGTCCACTGTCGTGTCGGGCTGGATTCTAGAGGGGATAGAAAACTTTATGTGTGAAACAGATCTGGGCATATTCTCCCCTGAGGACAGCCAGGCCTGTAGATGTACTGCAATGTGGTTTCCATTTTTTTTTTATCTTTAACTAGGGCTTAATTTGTTGAAGATTGATGATGGGTTTTCAGTCAAAGACAAGTTATGAAATTATGAAATTTTATACTGCCTCCAATTTTTATTTGATGTCATTAGGCAGCCTTCTAGTTCAAATTGAACTAGCTGGCTTGTCTGAACGACAACAAGAAAAATGAGGTAGAGGTAGTAGCATCACACATTGTCTCAAGCTGCCACGGCCTCCAATTCAATAACTTCTTAGCCTGATGTAGTAACCTATGCTGGAGACTAAGAGTCTGCCACCACCATTACTAACAACCGCAGCTGGAGATTATAGTTAAAATATGACCTTTTTGACATACAATCACTTAGCAGATGAATTGACGGTCCCAAATACATATATGCTTTTTCAAACACAAGTTGGCTTCCGCACCAATCCTGGTAGTTGCAACACCTCAGAATAAGCCCCCCTTTGGAATGCAGAAATCACACAGAGTTTACAAGCACAGGATTTGGGATAATTCCCATGTCACTTTATTGAGTGACCTGACAGCCATCGTTGCAAATGGAATCACGCAGCAGCAACGGCACCGGTGAGCACATAAAGAAGCAATATTGGTCGCCGCTACCATGGCACGCGAGTGCGCCATCCTGTGTGTAGGAGCCTCCACCCCAAGGCCTGAGACCACAGCCGCCGCAGTGAGGAGTATGAAACCTTGGGTTGTAGTTGCTGCGGAGCTGTTACTGAAGGTTGGCACCGACACTGCCAAGAACCTGTGAAGGTGACCTTCGTCAGCTCCAGCGACGCCGGCTTAAATCCTTCTTCCTCGGGGGGCTGGATCATGTTATTGGTGTCATCGTCTAGGCTTTGTACATCCATACGTGAACGAGAGAAGCGGAGGAAAGAACAGCACCATGCCACCTCTCCGAGCGGTGCAAATGTGATCCGGAACACGATCACTGCGATGGCGATGGCTAGCACAACATTTTGTACCTCAACGACGTCGCACATAATTGGCTGTCGCCATTGTCAGTGATCAACGGCGGCACTGTCCCTAAGAGCATGATGTCACGCCCCCTACACATGTGACAAAAGCAGTACCAAGGGAGGCAGTGAGCAGTCGCTCTAATCCCTGGGCATTGGTCTTCTGTCCCTCCAGTGCCAGGCCTTCCAGCCCCAGAAACAGGAGATGGTAACCGCGGCCGAGAAATCCAATGACGTTTGCGAGCTTTCCATCGCATCCATGGTCACCACCGCGTCGTGATTCGTGGGCTGTTCCAAATGCTCCAGTAGCAGCGCCACAAGGTGAATGGCACCAGAGGACAAGGACAGCGAAGTAGTACTTGTTCTCCATGCTGATGAGGAGTGGATGCCATAGGCGAGGAACCTCAGGAGAAGGCGCAGATGTGGACGAGCACCTTCGAGGCGCAAACAGGCAGCCAGCAAACTACTCGGTCAGTAGCTTCGACAAGCAGAGGCAGAGGAATGACAGTAAGCCGGCTTCGAGGGTGAGGTGGCTATGGGGGAGTGCTGCTGCGTTCAAGACCATTTCCCTCGCTCTTGAGGTCGGCCTTCTCCAGTTTGACGGCAAGAAGAACAAGGCATACCCTTACCACGATACATTCGGTGAAGGCCCCGGACAAGTTTCTTCAGGGCATCCTGACACACATTAACAAAGGTAGCGGTGATGTGAGAACAGAACAGTACATGATGATCTGAAGACAAGCCGCGGGTCACCTAGTCACCTAGTCACCTAGTCATGATGAACAGAACAGAACGATCTGAAAGCGTATGGTATTATATTGATCACTCATATAGACTACGAAGGCAAATGGGCGAACATGTGTTACGCGGAAGATGGTTCTTACCATCTCACGGGCCATGTTGTTGACTAACGGTTCAGCTGATGATGCCCCTGCAATACTGGATTTCAGAGCGTCGTCATCACTAAGTCACAGGACAAGAGATGATGAAGAAGGAAAAGTACTGTATTTTATATTAATTACCTTGCTAGACACTTGATGGGCGATCTTCTGTTGCAGAATTTTGAAGCCTCCGGTGAAGCTTCAGCATAGAGTTCGTCCTAGAATACAAGCTGGGTTTACCTTTTGTCCATTGGGCGCACCACTATACATTATGGAAAATGAAATGTTTAGGTTCCAAGTGCTGCTAAAATCAAACTGAGCAGGAACATATCGTTTTCACGAGAGCAAGCACGAAAGTTTGGTTATTTGAATTATCTACAGGTCCTGCCAGTCCAATAAAGTAAATGACATACAAGCTAAATACACGATGGATTGTTGAGGCGTAAATACATAGGGTGCCACTTCATTTCATTCTTTTGGACTGACGGATGTCTTATTTTTCTTCTAACCTACACGGCATGTTAATCGACTTTTTAAAATGTTTAAGTACAACTAGTGCTTATTCTTTTGGATCTTTTCTTTTTAGCCATGCGAATGTGCGGCAACTATATAACTCTATTAAAATCACACATCAAATTAAACTTGTATTTTTTTATTTGAAATCTCTTAATTTTAGTTGCTTAAGAATTACATTTTGCTGATCAACATTTTTTCAGGCTTTGTCATGAAAAATGTGTGACAAATAACATGTACATACTGATCTAATGGGTGCTCAGTGAATCTTATATTCTCGAATGTTATATCTCTTTCATCCCCTTTTTGTATTTATTCATGCTTTGTCTTACAAAAAAATTATTATTCCTCTAACATTGTTTCCTAGCTACATATACTTATTTCTATTAAAAAATGTTGGATTTTTTTCCTGACAAAGAGAATTATAATTGGTTCATTTTCTGTATTATGACATTAATTGACTGCAATTGCACTGTATATATATGTGTTTTCACTAAGACAACCGGAAAAGGTAATTGAAGTACTTAAAGAAAATCCCTTATTGCACTTGGATTCTTTGATACCTATTACTTATTTCTAAAACAAATCAATTAAAATTTCTTGTTTTCCCTTAGTTCAAGAAATGTTCATTATTTTGCTGTTGCAAGCTCGGAAAATTAATGGTTCCGTGGGCTTTCCATACATGCCTAAGCTTGTTCGTCCTAAATTCCTAGATTCAATACACAGTAAACTGATATGAAATGGAAAACGACCTATTAACCTCCATATTTAAGGAGGAAGAGGTTAAGGAGGCAGTGTTTTCAAATGAAGCCTACAAAGCCCGAGGGCCGGATGGATTCCCAGCTGAATTCTGTCAAGTATTTTGGGAAATAAAAGGGTGACCTACTGGCTCTTTCAGTGAATTCCACGGAGAGGCGCCCTTTATATTGCCTAAACTTTGGAGTTGTTTCATTACTACCAAGGTCAAGGAGGCTAAAAAAAATCAACCATATCTACCCATTTTCCTCTACATGTTAGCTTAAAAATTTTTC